>JAADVK010000306.1:0-30705 GCA_023334975.1 Globisporangium sylvaticum
AAGCCACGGATGCTCCAGCGACCACTCCGTCGACCACGCCTGCAGCTGGCAAGACCCCGGCGCCAAAGAAGACCCGCACTCCACGACCGCGTCACACTCGCACCCCGAAGGCAACCAAGGACGCGGTCGGTGGCGACGCTGACGCTACTCCAGCTCCAGCCACCAAGGTGCCTGGCTGCAAGGTCAAGAAAACCAACTAATCGTAGAGAAAGCAAGATAGCAACCGTGAGTGAGTGAACAATGAGCCAAGCGCACTTGATGTTCTAATGAGTTGAATCGTATAAACTGCATGTCCTTCGTCGTCAAAGAGAAGAGTCCACAATTCAGAAGAACCAAAGCCTTCCATGTTCAGCATCAGATCCACTCTCACGCCACGCCTTATCTCACGCCTTATCGTCACGATAAGGCGTTGCATGTGACCCCTCTCACCAAAGCACCAGGACAGTGAACACGCAGTGTACGCCCTCCGCCCATTATTAAATGTCCGATTTGCACCACCATCTCAGCACCGTGAGCCCGGCGATTAAATAGTCACCGCGTCTTTCCTTCCTTCGTGTCTTAATCCACAATAATCACCGCCCAGCTCAGCACCACTTACCATACACAGACACAGACAACGCAATAAGGATCACATCCCAGCATACACGCGCATGGTGATCCACGATAAACATGCCAAAGGCTGCCACTTTCTTCCAGGACCAAAGCTCTATACGTGTATGAGCGTTGGCGTTGTTGGGCGTGATGGCCAGTTGTGAGGACGCGGATGGGAGGGAGAGCAGGATCCCCCACCCAGTCTCGCGCCGCCGCGCTTCTACCGAGAGAAACAGTCGCGGGACCCATCTGCTGAGGCGGTTTGTCAGGTTGTCGAGTGCCCAGTTGCAATGCCACGAGTGACTCTGCTCACAACGCGGGGTGTAAGGACTAAGAAACAGACGCTGGCTTCTGGGACGACAGACGGCGCGGGAGAATGTTCGAGGGACCACAATGTGGCGAAAATACGAGTGCATCTTCAACGTAAGGTTTCACCCAAATTGTACAATACAGAACCGTATTGTAAGCGTATTTACGTTTGTGGCATCCAAACAAGATACAAATAGATACATGTGAGGATCTTTGTTCTACAAAAGCAACCTTAAAATATAAACGCATGTCAGTTTCTTCGCATTAATTAGTCGCGCTGAACTTTCGCTGCTGTTCAGAAGATGAACCAGCTGGTTCTCACCCTAACAATCGCACAATACAGAACCACATTGAAAAACATTTTCTTCGAAAGGTACCTCTCGGCCTTTTTTAAAAGCAATCAACACGACATTATTTGTCTTCATGTTTTTCAGTATTTCCCATTTCCGTAAAATAAAGCCTACATTCTTGCCACCCTCTTCGGTGAGAGTTTAGTCCACACTCACTGTCCGAATAATCGACCAGCTGGTTTCGGGGCAAATGGGGTCCATGATGCGCAGCTCCATCCACGAACGGCTCTCCCTACTGAGTCAGTCAGAGAGCTCAGCTCAGGACGCCAGCAAAACAGCAAAACAGCAAAACAGCAAAACAGCAAAACCCACCGGCCAACAGCACCAGCTTCTGCCAGCCGTAAACAGCGAGCGAGCGACCTGCTGTCGATCGCAAGGCCGTCGTCCCTCACGGCCCCCAGGAGCTACGCTCAGTGGCTCAGTGGCACTCCAGGGTACAGTACTGGACTCTGCCAGCGAGGAGGCGGTGGTGGCGGCATAGTACACGCAAGGGACACAAGAGCGCCGCCGCCGCGCTCACTCGACCGTCCCTCTAGGTTCTCTCTCATTCCTCAATCTGCCCTCCAGTGCGCACTCCAACAACCTCCACTCCAACCTACCACAATGGTCAAGTTCATCTTCCCAGTCGCTGCCCTGGTGCTCGCTGCGACTTCCACCGTCTCGGCGCTGCCGGTGCCGACCAGCACCTGGCCTGCGAGCACGGGCACAGTCAAGTACGACGCGCCGTTCGTGGTCAAGGCCGGCACGACCTTCGACGGCGGCATGAAGACCTACGAGCTCTCGAACGTGCAGTGCCAGGGTCAGAAGGAGAGCAGCAAGGACACCATGGTGTTCCTCGTCGAGCCGGGTGCCACGCTCAAGAACGTGATCATCGGCAAGAACCAGATGGAGGGTGTCCACTGCGAGAAGCACGACTGCACGATCGAGAACGTCTGGTGGGACGACGTCTGCGAGGACGCGCTGAGCATCAAGGGCGGCTCGGCCACGAGTGTCTCCAAGGTGCTCGGCGGTGGTGCCCGCTACGCTGACGACAAGGTCGTGCAGCACAACGGGCCGGGCAAGGTCACCATTGACGGCTTCTACGCCGACACCTTCGGCAAGCTCTACCGCTCGTGCGGCACGTGCGGCGACGTCGCGCGCAAGGTGGAGATCTCGAACGTGCTCGCGATCAACCCGACGTCGGGCATCGCCACGGTCAACAAGAACTTTGGCGACGAGGCCAAGTTCACCAACATCCGCATCCAGTCGACCAAGAAGAAGGTGGTGGTCTGCGGCTGGTCCCAGGGCGTCGCCAAGGGCGAGGGCGAGCCGGGCAAGCTCGGCGACGGCCCATCGCCACCGCTCTGCCAGTACACGGACAGCGACATCATCATCAACGGCAAGGCCTCGAGCGGCACGGGCAGCAGCACCGGTGGCGACGCCGACACCACGCCAGCGGTGACCCCAGCACCAGTGGACGATGGTAGCGATGCCGCTCCATCCGCCGCCTCGGACGACGGCAGCGACGCGGCCCCAGCCCCAGCGGACGATGCCTCGGAAGCCTCGGTGGCCCCAGCGGCCAGTGAGGACTCTGGTTCTTCGGACGCCGCCGCCGCTGACGACGAGGACGCCGAGACCCCAAAGCCCACCAAGGCGCCAAAGAAGACCAAGACCCCGAAGACCCCAAAGCCGTCCAAGGCGCCAAAGACCCCGAAGCCGTCCAAGGCTCCGAAGAAGACCAAGGCGCCAAAGACCTCAGCGCCAACTGACGGCTCGGACGACAACTAAGCGCCTCCACTGGGCTCCCACGCCCATCAGCTAGCTAGATAGATATCTCAGCTAGCTCCACGTAGATATTACAGTTCGTCGTATAGTTTTCGTTTCTTTTTGTATAGATAATGAAGAATTTCTTGAAAGTCAGTCCTTCAAAGTCGGTGGTCTCTCGTTTTCGAAATGGCTGTTCCGTTATCAAGTCTGTCAACGAACTCCTCAAACCCAAGGCTCGCCCACAAGAAGAGCTCATATTGCGAATGATCTCGTAGAATAGCAGTTGCACCCCACGGGCGTGCCCATACAGGTACAGTAGGTGCGCGCGTCCTGGCTTTTCGCTGCCCATGCGTCGACCGTGGCTGAGTTTACTATCATCCCTTGTTTGCTTCCTCTCGTAGGTGCACGCATACATTTCGCCACCACCGCTGGCATCAGGGGCAGCCAAACAACCAGGTATGGCTGGGGAGTCTGTACTCGCATTCGCAATGAGCTTGCTGCTCTACCGTGATGAGGACATGACACCGTGACTTGTATGTCGAACCAAAACCCAGATACGTCGAGTCTGCGCGTGAAAGATGGGAAGCTCGTCGAAGTCTCCGGCGGCGCTGAGGTGAGAAAACTACTCGCTCGTATCCTAACTGACCTACTACTGCTCTGTGTAGTTATTAGCTGTTTGGCCCCTCTCTAAAGCTCAGGTATTACTGTTTCTCATTCTTCTTCTTGCCCTCATTCAGACAGCAGCTCTGCGCGTGGACCATGCCTGCCAGCAAGGTTCCGAGAGCGACCTCATGGAGAGATCGCTCCATTCGCTCACGAAGGCCTGTGTTGAGGGCGTGAACGTCGCAGCGCTCGCACTCGGCTCGGCTGCGTCCAGAAAGAGCGTGTTGCTCTTCGAGCCAATTCGCGACGAGAGCGCCGTGAACCTGGTTTTCCAGGTGCTACTTGCGAGTCTCGAGGCGAAAGCATCGGCATTAAACAACAGTTCTGCTGCTGGTATTAGTGATGAGACGAGTGGCTCGAGAAAGAAGCAGGCATTCGCCTTCGAGCTCTCGGTCTCGCTTGTCGAGTTCTACGAAGAAACCATGACGGTATGTTATGTTTGTAGTGTCGGGTCCTAGTGTTTTCTCTGTGGGCCATCCTCTAAGGTTTGAGCCACCATCATATTGTGGGATTTGCCAACTAGGACCTACTCGTAGCCGAGGCGAAAGCTCTAGGTACTCAGACTCGCCCGTTGGTGATGGAAGACAGCAGCGGCTTCGGCGGCAAAGCAATCGCGAACCTGTCAGAACATGGACCGATTTCGAGTGTCGACGTATTTCAAAGATTACTAGAAATGGGGAAGCGAGCGCGACGCAATGAATCGGGTCTCTACGGCAACGCACGAGAGTTCAGCAGCGCGATTTTGAAGGTATGCTCCCAGCCACCCATCTTGTTGCCCCTCTGGATTGGATTCGTCCAGCATTCATCTTTCAGAGTATCACAACCGGCGTGTTGACCTTGGTGTCGATCTTCTTGGTCACCAGATCTCGTTGAAGCAGACATTTCGCCTCCCAGACGCGTCCAAGCAAGAGCTGCAATCGACGTTGAGTATCATCGACTTGCCTGCTACCGACCGACTCGCGAGGGTACGTCTAATAGAAATTTCAAAAGGTACTTTGCTGCTCGGGTTTTAGCTTCGTAGTAACTCTTACTATTGCCATCGATGGTGCGTGTGTGTGTTTGTGTGTCCATTCAGCCAGGAGGAGCTGTGCGCTTGTCTGAAGGTCTGCTGCTCAACAAAGCGCTCTTCGCGTTCGCCGACGTGCTTGAAGACTGCGCGTCTGCAAAGAAGGCAAACAATGGTGGTCAGAATGATGGTCTTCCTCAAGGTGGACACCAAGGGCAAGACACGCGTCCACCTGAGAAGGACGATGTTTCCTACCCATATTTTGATGACTCCCACCTCACAGCGATGCTGGAGACTGCGATCTCTGCAGCGGCGAGCGAGAGGAAAGCGTTTGAGCTCCAGTTCGAGCGACTCACGCTCGGCTTGAACAAGAGCCACAGGGAGAAAGAGGAGCTCGTGCACTCGTGGATGGCGAAGCTCCAGGAGAACGAAGAGCTCATCCACGAGAGCGAGTCGCAAATCGAAGCGCACCGGCTAAAAATCGCGTTCCTCGCGTCTTCAAAAGACAATTTGGACATCGATAGCGAAGGTGGAGGTGGAGGCAATAGCAGTGGCAGCATGCCGCTGTTGCGAGAGCTCATCTCTTCATATCAAACTCACGAGAAGCAACTTCGCAGCCAACTCGCACAGCTAAGAAGCAAGACATTCCGCTTGGAGAAGCGCCTTCGCGAGCGCGCGGTTGGCTTCACCGCAGCAACGGGTTCAGCGGGTGATCAGGAAACTATCACGGCGGCGAGTCTTCATCCTGAGGCTTCAAGTGATGGTGATACAGACGATGCCTCAACGGACGAGAAGTGCAATTTGAACTTACTCCTGCAGGAGATCAACACTGCGCAGGCTCAGATCGCTCTGGAGAAGGAGAAACACTCTTCCAGCGTCCTCAAAGGCGTCGAGCCCGAAAAGAAGAACCAAATTCTGAGCCTCGAGTGCGACGCGCTGAAGCTCAAACTGGAGCAGAGCCGCGAGGAGGAGAAGCAGCACGCGGACGCGATCCGCGTCATGCACGAAGCGCTTCTGAAGCAGCTCGAGGAAGTACGCGCGCGTCTTGTTCAGCAGCAGAACAACGAAATCGTGATGAAGCAGCAGCAATCCGTGGCGAACGTCGCGAAGAAACTCGTTGGCACCCAGCAGCAACAGAAGCAGCTCGCTGCTGCTGCGACAGGTAACACGCTCGAAGCCAACAACCAGGCGGCGTGGCTCGCAGAAGAGAAGCAGCGGCTGGAGGCGAGACTCGCGGCGAGCACCAGACAGTGGCCGACGCTGGTCGAGCAGGTGGAGCGACGGTGCGCCGAGCTGCTCACAAAGAACGTCATGCTCGTACAGGAGAACAGCGACCTACGAGAGCACCTCAAGGTAAGGAAGCACACTGGATTGAGCTGCAACAAATGCAAACTCACCTTGCTAACAAACTTCTTGCTTGATATGCTGTGACCCTCACAAGAACAGATCGTCATGACTCGAAATCAAAGCCGCACAATCAACAACACATAACTTATTTTTTTACAATATCGAGCAAACCTGTGCAATCAACCTCACTCGTTCGAATCTTCTCTCTGTAATAGCTGTTGGCACTTGTTCTTGATCTTCTTCGTCTGTCTATGGGTGGATGTTGTTGCTGCGCAGCTGGAAGGCGTCGTACTGACGCGTGCCCCAGACGTTGTAGCTCTTGCGGATCAGCTGGTCCACGCGTCTGCCGATTTGCTGGCGGTTAAAGCCCACGCACAGGCGGTCGCGCAGGTCCGTGACCACCTTTGCAAGTTTCGCCGTCTCAAAGCATGGGAACGGCGAGTGCTGGCCCGTGGTCTGCAGCAGCGCCGCGATCTCCGACTGGTACTTCTGCAGCGCGTAAAAGCCCTCGCACATCAGGCGGCGGTACTTTTCAAACCCCTGCGACTCGAGCCCGCCCATGATCTCGACCATCTCGACGGTCAGCTTGAACGGCGCGTCCTCGATGCTAAACATGCCGCCAGGGGCAATCCCCAAGATGAACCCAAAGTCAATGTGGATGATGTGACCCTCGGTGCTCAGCAAGATGTTGCCGTTGTGTCGATCTTTCACCAAGAGAAGGTACGACACGACCGAGTACGCGGCCATGCTGTCGATGAAATTCGTGCGCGCAGCTTCAAATGTCGGGGTGCCTGGCTCGCCATAGATGCTCTTGAAGTACGCAAACAGGTTGCCACCGGGAAACGTCTTCTTGAGATGGTCGAGTGAGCACGCGTCGTTGATCGTCTCCAGCAGCCCAATGTTCGCGCCAGTAGCCACGATTCGGTACGTGCGCAGCCACAGACTCGTGTTCTCGAACTCGAAGATCGACTGGAACTTCTTGATCAGCTGCATCGTGAACACTTCCTGCCTCAAGTCGTCATTCGTTTTCACAATCACGGAAAACAGCTGCCACCCTGGCAAGTGACCGAAAGGCGACTCGCCGCGGATACGTTCTTTGCGCTCTTCCCAGCTCTCGCCGTACACTTTGCTGTCGTAGACGATGTTGTCGACCCCGTGACGTTTGTTCGCGTTGGTCGAAACGAGCGAGAACCCGCGCGCTCCATCTGGGATCGGGTTGCCGCGACTCGGATCCGACGACCCCGGGAACGTCATGTGGCGACCTAGAATGCCGCTAGTGGCAACTCCTCCAGCTCCTCCAGCACCGTTGCCACCGGCTTCTGCGATGCTGCCCACTGGGTCCTGGTCGTCATCGAAGCAGCTCAGATGCGACTCGCGCCTTCCTTTGCTTGTGATCGGGCCGCCGCCGAAAAGCGCGCTGCTGGACGATTCCGTGGACGAAACCAGGGAATCCCGAGACGAGCCGTCGCCTAAAATCGCGAGACTTGCTGGCAGCGACTCGAAAAACGTCGAGCTTCGAGGATGCGACGAGTTGATGAACGGCCGCAGGCGGTCGTCGGATCCAACCAAAGTCGTCGCGTTCACAGGAACAGTTTCCAGGAAAATCAGCGTTGGCGCGCGCATCTTGGTGGAAAACACTTTGCCCTCATTCGGTGGGATTCGCAGCACGCGGAACAGCTCGTCCGACGCCGTGCACAGCGGGTACAGCGCCGACTGCTGTAGTTTCTCGTTCATCTGGTTCAGCTCGCGCTCGAGGTACCTACCGCGATGCTGCACTGGCTGCACGAAACGCAGCCGCTCGCTGATCGCTGCAAGCGACTGCACAAACTCTACCTGGTCAAACACGAGCGCCTCAATCTGTGCTTGCGCTGACCCCGTCGCCCAATCACCTACGCTCAACGATTCGTACAGGATGCTTGTCTGGAACTCGCACAACTCGACGCCAGACTGCGCTAGTTCCATCGCGCTGGCTTCAAACTCGGGCACGGTCGTCGCATTCAGCCACCTCTTGATCACCGAATCCTGTTCTCGCTCAATGAGCTCTTCGCTTTGCGCGTGTGTAACTTTGAGTCCGCTCAAGATCTCTTGGCGCTGGTGGTCGGGGCATTGCGCAAGCAGGTAGTCACTCCAGATCGTCGTGTTCCCTTCGCTGTACGGGTACACAAACCCAAGCAACGACAACAGCGAGTGCGGGTGCAGCCCATTCGCGTCGCCCACAGACGCCTGCACGTGCCAGATCGTCTGCAGCGCTATGCGCGGCGAGCGGCGACAGATCGCGCGAATGTACCTTCTCAAATAGAACAGCTGCACCGACGAGGTCTCGGCATCAGCGTCGCAGCACTGGAACAGGTGCAGGATCTGGTACCAGAGGTTCTCGACGCGGTCCACGCAGTTCTCGACGTAGAACGGCAGGCGCTCGCACGCGACGCGGAACAGGTGCGGCTTCTTGCGGGTCTGGTACAGGATCTTGATCGTCTTGACGAGACTCATGGGTCCGCGGCGCAGCTTGAGCATCGTGCGCTCAAAGAGGTCGCTCGTGTCGAATTGCGGGCCGCTCTGCAGGATCACAGCGTCCATGTTGGCGAAATTCATACTCACCGTGTTCAGAAACTTGGACATCGAGCGCAGGTGCACGATAAAATCCTGGCGACGCGCGCAGGAGTAACAGCAGCGGCGCGCGGAACGCAGCCCCAGGTGAAAGAGCTTGATCGAGTTTGCACAGTGGCGCGAGCAGAACGCCTTGGCGCACGAGCCGCACACGTACCGCCGCGCGAGCACAGTGCCGAAGCGGACCTCGCAACGCGTGCACTCGCTCTCGCTTGTGTGGCCTGCGCTGGTGTGACTGTAGTTGCTGCTGACGCTCAATGCTGCGGACGGCCGCGTCGTCTCCGACAGCAGCGAGATGCTCGGCGACCTCGGGGTCGCGTCCACCGCAAGTGGGTAGTGTGCCGGAATAGCTTCTGACGCGTGGCGGCTCGTGTTCTGGGTCGACCGCAGCATGTCTTCTGGCACAATGCGGCGATTCTCCGAGCCTCCGCCTTCGTGATGGGGGTTGCCACCGCCTCCATCTCGCTTGTTGCGCTGGACGCACTTCTGCAGAATCGCGAGCCACGCGTCCTTCTCGTCGATGTTCTTGGCTGAACAGAGCAGCAGCCGGTTGCTGAACGTGCGCACGGCGAACGCGTGCGGGTACGAGTGGACCGAGCCGTGGCCGTTCCAGGGCTCGACGTCGCGCACCCACACTTCCCCTCGTAGCTGGCTGTCTTGGTGCGCGAGCTCCTCCGTCATGTACCATCGCAGCCGACTGCCCTGCAGGATGCAGTAGCGCCACGAGCCCATGTACACGCTCGTGCTGTAGCGCTTGCGCAGGTAGCCTTCAAAGAAGAGCTTCTCATTCCCGCCTGTACCTGTGTGTCCGCCTTCGTCGCCATTGTGAAGCTGCTGGTACTGGAGCTGCTCTTTCTCGAACGCCATGGTCTTCTGCAGCGACGCGTCGTCCATGCCGCCCACGCCCATGCCACCACCTACGGGAACGCTGCTATTGTTATTGTAGTTCAGCGTCGTGGAGCTGGCAGCGGCGGCGCGGTCCGGGTCCAGCGGCAGCAGCTTGTCGCCAGACGCGTACGCAGCGGCGGTGGTGGTGGTTGTAGCGGTAGCCATACTTCTCCAAACTGGACGTTTGCTGCCACAATCAACGCAACCGCGCTTGCTCGTTTGGTGGCTTGCTTTACACACAAATACTTGGTGCACACACGCACTCACTCACACGAGACGCACAGATAGATAGATATAGATAGATATAGAGCGGGCGCTATGCTATGCTACGCGCGCTCGAGCGGTCGCAGGGACTGGGATGACGCGGGCAGTCTCTCTCTTGCTGCGGCAGCGAACGCGCTTGAAGTCGCCTTGCGTCGTCGTCAAGTGCTCGTGGTCTGGTGCTTCCAGCTTGCTTTCTTTTTGCTTGGTTTGTTGTGGGCTTGTGGACTCTGCCGCTATTATTTTGTGTATGGGGTTGAGGTTGCTCTTTCTGCGCGGTCACCCTTCCTCAGCTGACTGAATATTTTGGCAGTTTGAAGCCAGTACAGCACAGCTTGCTACATTTAGCGTCGGATAAACGGCGCCAATTGAGGTTCTTAAAAAACCGCTCGTTGGAGCTCCTTTATCCGGATTTGTTTTGTTTACCGAAACCCGCCAAAAGAGCTGAACAGTTTTGGCGGGGTATGGACTTTTTCTGTAGAACCTCCATCTTTTGATGTCCTTTGAGACCGGATGTATTTTAAAAACCTCTGGGAAATCAATAACTGGAGGTCACAAATAAGGCACGTTTCCAACCTGGTTTAGACTTGTTCTTTGTATGTGAGACTCACAAAAGTGGTGCCGGATTTGTGGCGTATTTTACTTTTTGAAAAATACCCCAAAAATAAGGCACCACTTTTCTAAAGAAATGCATGGGAAAACCGTGCCTCCATTTTGACCAGGTTAAGTATGGTTTTGACTCGCGCTACTTATATCCGGACATTATCCGTATTGTATCCGAAATATACAACTGACGAACCTTATATTTTGTATTTGTATAGCATGCGATACAAAATGCTCGGCGATTTCTCATGTTGCACGAAGGGTTCCATCGCACCCCTTCCCGTCCTTTCGACCGACCTTCTTCCTGACAACTTCAAACTCAAAACTAACTGGCACATGTCTATCTGCCATGCTGAGGCGGCTCTGCTCAAATGAGCAGCCACAGCAACCGGTGGCTCTCGATCGACAAGCCCAAACGAGCCAAAGCAAAGTAAGTGAAGCCAAGACGCCGTCGCTGCTGCAATGGCGCTCTCCAAGCTCTCTCGCACCCAGGTGCTCAAGCTCCACGAGCCGCCAAAGAAGAACCCCTTCAACCGCGCGCTCGACGCGCTGCGTGCCCACCTCCCGTGGCTCGTGCTGCTGCTGCTCTTGTTATTGCTGTGGCCGCGTGGCGTGTTCGCGATCGAGAAAGCGGACGCCGGCTCGGTGCTCAACTCGACCGGTCGCGTGCGGCTCGGACCGGGGATCGCGGCCGTCGGCGCGATGATCATCGGCGCGACCGTGTGCCTCTTTGGGTACCGCCTGCTGCGTCCCGCGATCTTCATCTGCGGCTTCCTCGCCGGCGGGCTGCTCGTGGCGCTCATCATCGAGTACGCGTTCGGGTCCATGTCGTGGGTCGCGCTGGCGTCCTGGATCGGGTTCCTCATTGGCGGCTCGATCTGCGGCTGCGTGGTGCTCATGATGTACAACGTTGGGCTCTTCATCATCGGCGCGCTGGCCGGCGCGCTGCTCGCGTTCACGCTCAACACGGCGTTCATGTACCGACTGTACCCGAGCCAGCCGGACGTGATGCTCGTGATCCTGATCGTCGTGCTGGGGCTCGTCGGCGGACTGCTCGCGTGGAAGGTCGAGAAGCCCGTGATCATCCTCGCGACCGCGTTCATCGGCGCCGACGCGCTCGTCTGGGGCGTCGGCTACTTTGGCGGCAAGTACCCGAGCGGCGCGGACCTGAAGCGGTTCCGCTACCAGGACGCCCACGGCGACTGGATCTACAAGATCCCGAAAGCGTGGTGGGCGTACCTGGTCGCGCTCATCGTGATCTTCCTCTTCGGCGTCTACTGGCAGTTCCGCCGGTCGGGCAAGGGCGTGCACTACACGAGCAACAGCGAGAGCAGCAGTCCGGTGCTCAGGACCAGCACCAGCAGCAGCCGAGGCGGCGGCAATAATGAGCGCTACGGCAGCACTGTGACGCCGCGCCAGGGTGATGGCGGCAACCCCATTTCGCACGTGTGATTATGGGGGCGCGAGTGCAGGTCGTTGACGTTGCTGCTGACGCAGGGCTCTTCATGCCGTGGTTGCAAGGCACCACTCGCGTAAGTGCATGGAATGAATGAATGAAAATCGATATTTGAGTGAGTGCATGAAGATGGATGGTGCAGCACTCATTTGCTGTTGTGTTGCCACGTTGGGATGGTTCCACCGGACTGATAATTCAAAAGTCTCGCCACTTGTTGACGTTTCTTTCCTTTCGGTTCTTTCCTCAGACACCGATGGCTGCAGATACGGACGGATCCGATGGCCCATTGTACACTCAGAAGGTGCAACACAAATTATTCGGTCCTCCAAAGAGTGATATATACAGGAACCACTCTTACTGATTGACAATGCTATCCAATCAAACTACTCCAAATACAGAAATGAAGACCTTGATTGGCGGAATATACTGGCGAACAGTGGTGGTACTTCCCGTCCTCAGTGGGCGGGCGAGTGCTGTGTCCGGGCGATCGGATCCGTCCGTATTTGGCTGGATCTGGATTCCGGAAGCCAGTGCTTCACCTCCAGTCGACCGCCGAGGTCTTGACGAATCTTGAGCCCTCCACGCCGATACCACACCAGTCAGCAAGAAGACCCTGCAGGGGTGCTGAATGCACACGTCATCGTCTTGAGCTTCTTCTTGCACTTGCGCACCCAGCTCGACCTTCTTCCATCGCAAGATGACAAGTTCCTTTTGAAATTTCCTGTTTTCTAAGTATATTTTCCGCGAAGGAACGTGGGAATACGGGGATGTGCGGCTTCAAATCGTGGTTCCCATGCTTGTTTGACAAACGAGAGAGTGAGGAGGGGGAAACGAAGTGAAGGACTGAGATCTGAATACATTTTGATGTGGGGACCTGCACCAGCGGCACAAGTGGCAGATTATAGATTGCGCAATGACCAGGATGGTGAGGTGATCCTCCATCCCCATTGGCTGGCCACGCCTCCTGTCCGCACCGTGTCACTTGGTCTCCATGATCCGTCTGGAAAAGGAGGAGGGAACATGCTCATGCAGATCGTTGCGGAAACACACCCACTCTCTCGCTTCGTGACAGCCGTCTGAGTCTGGTTTCCTGTCATCGTCATTCTTCAATTTGCCTCCAAGAGCTCCGATCTCCCAGCCCCCTCCAGCCACTTCCGTCCAAGATGGTGGGCTCGACGCTCTCGCTCCTCAAGACCGTGGCGCTCACCGCCGCGCTCGCCGCCTCCGCCCAGACGACTCAGGCTCAGCAGCAACAGCAGATCCAGGGCAAGTGGACCCCGGCCCCAACGCCCGCCAAGTCGCCCACGCCGATTCCCAGCCCGCGAGCCAACTGGTACGTCGCGGCCGAAGCCCCGGACTACAACAACGTCGTGCACGCCGATTTCTTCCAGAAGATCAAGAAGACGCGCGGCAAGGGCGAGCGCTACGCGGTCTTCGACTGGGACAACACGTGCATGTACGGCGACATCTCGTACACGTCCGTGTACTACCAAGTGGACAACCTGGACTTCCGCCTCGCGCCGGAGAAGTTCGCCGACGCGTTCTCGCTCGGGTACACGGACGCGAACGGTGACGAGTGCCTCCCGCACGGCATCAACACGGTGCTGGGCAAGGACGTGGACGGCGCGGGCGTCACGGTCGCGCAGGCGATCAACGCCACCGCCCAGGACTACAAGTTCCTCTACGACGCATACATCGCGCCGGCGTACAACCTCACGGCTCCCTTAGCCTCCGGTACGAATGCCACGGCGGCCATGACGCTCGCGCAGGTCAAGGAGACGACCGAGTTCAAGAATTTCCGCGCCGAGATCGCGTTCCTGGCGTTCGGACTCGAAGGCTCGCTCGGCGTCAGCGAGTTCGCGACGTGCGCGATCCGCATCTCCATGACCGTGCTCCCGCAGCTGCTCGTGGGCATGACGGACGCCGAGATCCGCGCGCTCATCCGCGCGAGCGTGCGCTGGAACCTCGGCGCCAAGCTCGATTCGCCGACGTTCACGTCCACCGGCAGTTTCGCCGTCACGGGCGAGCTCAGCACGGGCTTGCGCGTGTTCAACGGCCAGGAGACCGTGATGCGCTCGCTGCGCACCTACGACACCGACGTGCACATCATCAGCGCGTCGCCGCAGGTGTTTGTCGAAGTGGTCGGCGAGTTGCTCGGTCTGGGCTTCCTGGTGCCAGCCCCCAACGTTTGGGCCGTGCGCTTCACGACCGAGGACGGCAAGTTCTCCGGCAAGACGATCGCCAACTACCCGATCACGTGGGGACCCGGCAAGGCGGAGATCGTCAACAAGCTCCTCAAGCCGCGCTACAAGGGCAAGGCGCCAGTGTACTCGTCAGGCGACTCGGACGGCGACTGCGACATGCTCGACACGGTCCGCGACGGCATCGTACACGTGAACAACCGCCTGAAGGACAGCTCGACGTGCATCCAGGCGTTCTACGAGCTCTCGTGCAAGTACTTCATGTCGGAGGAGCCGGCGACCGGGAACAAGTATCTGCTGCAGGGCCAGGACACGCAGATCGGCAGCTGGATCCCGTCGGGCTTCTCCACCAAGGACGGCGTCTCGTACAAGTCGAACGTGGTCACCAACAACGGCTGCGCCGCGTACAAGTTCCTCCAGTGATCTTAAATCTGAGAGGAGAAGAGCTGAACGAAGCCTGGAGACTCATGGGTGTTCGGATCTAATAACTAATAACCTGTGAACTATGAACAGGGTCAGGCTGATAGCCTCTCTTGATAACATGCACTGCGGCTAAACAAACCCCAACGCCTCATCTACCGGTACTCATCGCGTGCTACTGTATATGTATTGTGTTCCATGTGTTAACAACTTGCGCATCATAAACAGAAGCACGTGGGAAATCGAAAGTCATCGATTTATCTACCGTAGTAGGTTCTCGCACGGAGACCTCCGATTTCCGATTGGTCTTGCGAATACGAGTACAGTTACCCCTCGTTATAAGCGACACTTTTGTGCTCCAAACAGAGGCTTATCGAATAATATTACTACTACTATTGCTGTACAATTTTAGGTCGTGATACTACTACTCTAGCGTGCATTTCACTGGGTATTAGTATCTAAGAAGAATAGAGCTTGCATATGACTACTTTTCAAATGAAGGTGTCAATACTCTTGTCCTTCAGCCCAAAAACGAGCAAAACCATACATATGAGCTACATGTTACTTATCTTCAGACGTTTACTTTCATTGTCAAGAGCAAAAACGGATAAACCATGCCATTTTGCAGCCATACCGCGCTCTTCCGTTCCTCTTTGAAGGTGAGAACATGCACGGGGAACGCGTATTCAGGAGAAGAAACGGTACACATTGTTCAGGGCTGCAGTGGACTCAGTCGATATCACTTGCTCGCGCATCAGTCTTGATGCAGATCCATGTACAAGGACGAGCTACGTGGCGCGTGCGTATTGGCGTGGTATAATAGAAGCGATGGCTATCGGCGTCCTCCTCTCCCAGACCTGCACTCCCCGGACCATGCAGTTGGGGTGGGTCGCGGGGCAAGAGAGAAGGTGAGTGGGTGGTTGGTTGTGAGCACTTCACATGAATCGCATGTGAATGGATCTTTGCTTAACTTGCAACTTCCAAGCTGCTACTCTCCTCGCTGGGGAAGACGAGGTAGGAGCCTGTGTGGTAGTGAAGAACCCACCTCCTCACTGCGACGCTAGAATGGTAGAGGAACCATACATTAGAAGTCTCGGATCTTTTCAGATGAGAACGTTTCTTTTGAGTAGGCAGCGCTGCTTCGACGATAAGTGTACTTTGGTATGTCCAACATGGAGCCCACGACAGTCCACACGAGGTTTCCTATCGGTCACGTATCTTGAGTTGGCTCCATTGTGTTTGTACCCACAGTCTTTTACATGGCTTCAATTTGAAGCTCCACGTGGTCGCCATTAAGACTGGCAAGCTGGGCTACAAAGTAATCAAATTATGTCGCGCCAACACTGACCACAGCCATCTGGGAGTACTGTACCGTCCACGAGGTGCTGGGACAAAGTGCTACTGGAACCACCAAGGGTACATCACCAGCAGTGGGCACATGAAGTGTCACCGGTATGCTCCAAGTGCTCTAACATGTTACATCATTCGTTTCCTGACGCCGGCCTTGCATCGTTGTCCCTCTATGTACAGTATTAGAAACGACACGGAGAAGAGCAGTAACGGACCACCCACGCGAGCGATTGCTACTCAAAGAGTCATCACAAGCTAGTGGCTGTGGTTTCGCAAACGATTTTCGTCAAATGCTCACGAGGTCATCGCATCCTGTGACTGTAAATGGCTGGTGCCAACGAACTTGGGATAATACCTTTGTTGCCCATAGTCCGGTGGTATCCATACAGGTGGTGAATGTTGGGCTTCCGCAGTTCTACACAAGTCGAAGAATGGGAGCAGAGAGAGTCTTTTGTCATCCTGGAAAAGCCCAAGAATGAATGGGACACGTAAGTGGGTGTCAAGCTGTCTGTCGTACGTTGGTCATTTGGTTGCTCGCGTCTGGTCGTCGCCCGGCTGTCGTCGCTTGCATGGAAACGCGGCCATATGATGCTGACTGATAGATAAATGGGGTCTGCCATAATTCAACCAAGCCCGAAGATGAGGAGGCCAGCCTTTAGCTGCCCACGACGAGGTTGGTTGTTTGCGTCCGTCCGTTCGACTCCAAGGTAGGCGCAGCAATCGCATTATTAGTGGTCAGTTACAAAAGCGACAGTCTTTCGCAACCACTGCACGACCACCACCTCTGTACAAGAGGTCAAATCGCAGATAGCGGAGACCTTCTCCACATGGCGACGGTCTCCGTCACTTGCGACTTAGATTCCTGCGGCACCATCCTGTGTGGCGGGGAAAGGCTTCCCGTTTGCGCCTCAGCATCGCACTCTCTTGCTCGCGACGATCTGTCCTTGGCACACAAAGAGCGACAATCAAACAGCGAACGCCGCTGGGAGAAATGGTGGCTTCCCCTAGTACCATAAGGTATGTTCAGTGTGCTTCAAGTATTCCCAGGTGCTCTCGTTTCCCAATGGCCAATGGCGAACAGAGTGAGTGGCTGCTGAGACCGATTTATTAACTTGATTACACTATGTTTTCCTAACCGCGTTGAGATATGTATTACAGCATTCGAACTGTACAGCACCTGAGCCGTTTGTTTCAACATCCGGCAAGACGGTTTTATACTGTATACTGAACAACGCTCCCAGTGTCTGTGGCGCTGTCTCGCAGTTGGCGCAAAAGCACGAGGGCTAGGTTGTATAGAATGTACTGTAAACAGACTCCCCCATCATTGTTTTATCCGTATTTTGATACTTTTGGCACATGTATACCAACAAATCGGTGTCATCAGCAGCTCTCACCCTGCGCCGAACAGACACGAGTTGCAGGTCTATCCCACTCTACCGATCATGAAGCCAATCCTCCAAGTTGGTCAGGCGCATGCGAGCAGAGCCAGCAGGCTCAGCGATCGGACGCAATCGACAAGAATCGGCAAGTCGACAGGTCCAAACTCAGGTCTAAATCAGACAGTGCTTCAGCCCAGACAGCACAGCGGCGGGAAGACATACAGTGGAGGAGTTGCTGACAGTTGAGGTGACAGGACCGGTGCAACCAGACACGCACGGGATTTCTTCAAATGGATGATTATACAATTGCTTTGCTGGCACAAAATGGAGTTTCTTCGGCGCTCATCTCATATGGTAGGATACTCGTATTTGTGTGTAGATCTTTCGTATCGGAGACCTTGCGTAGAGCGACCGTGAGGTAGATAATAGATAGGATCGGAGTTGAGCCCCCATCGGCGGAAAACGTCGCAGGACTCTACTCCACTACTCCTCAGCTATTGCTGAAGGAAGATCGCTACGTACGATTTGCTGGTCGGGCTCTTCTACCTGTCTGCCGCAGTATCCATTGATGCATTGGGGAATGCGGCTCGCGTACGTGCGCACGTACGCGTTGCGCTACTCTGGCTTGCAACGGCGACAGCAGCACTTTCCATTTTGCGCGCAAGTCCAGTGACCTCAACTCGTTGACGTCCGCTCGTCTCGTCTTGTCCAGTTTGCAGAGCTCCGCAGTCCAGTTCCAAGTCTTCCATCACTCATGGTCATGGTGATCGCCCCAGCGGATCTCCCAGTGGCGCTGCCCAAGCACCTCGAGTTGCCATCAGACGAACCTCGGAAGCCAGCGCCTTCGAGCGTGGCGAGCAGCACCGAGCACGAGTTCGACTCGGAGAACGACTCGGAGACCCACACGCGCGACTCCAGTCTCAGCTCCGAGTCCGCGGACCTCGTCGATGAAGCGAGTCCGGAACATGAAGAGCCCCAGGTCCAAACTCCGGTCGAGTACCTCACTGCGAACATGATCGGCCGCAACGCGCTCTTCGAGACCCCGTTCGGCATGAAGGCGCAGTGCTACGCCGACTTCACGGCCAGCGGCAAGCCGCTCCAGTGCGTCGAGGACTTTGTGCACAAGGAGGTGCTGCCGCTCTACGGCAACACGCACACGTCGTCCTCGGTCACGGGACTGCAGATGACCTCGTTCCGCGAAGACGCGCGCCGCGCGATCGCCCACGCCGTGAACGCCAAGATCGACGGTCCAGACGCGACGGACTGCGTACTATTCACAGGCCAGGGCACCACGAGCGCGATCAACAAGCTGGTGACGATGCTGGAGCTGGGCAAGTACCGCGCACGCAAGTACACCAAGACGCGTCCCGTGGTGTTCGTGGGTCCGTTCGAGCACCACTCGAACATCCTTCCGTGGCGTGAGAGCGGCGCCAAGGTCGTGATCATCCCCGAGGACGACGACGGCAAGGTCTGCATCTCCACGTTGACTGAGAAGCTCAAGCGCTACTCGAGCCGCAAGATCAAGATCGGCTCTTTCTCCGCGGCGTCCAACTTGACGGGTATCCTCTCGGACGTGGATGCGATCTCAACGACGCTGCATCAGCACGGAGCGCTCGCGTTCTTTGACTACGCGACCTGCGGTGCGTACGTGAAGATCGACATGAACCCAGAGCTCCCAGGAGCGCACAAGGACGGCATCTTCGTGTCGGGCCACAAGTTCATCGGCGGACCTGGTGCCTCGGGCTTGCTGGTCGTCAAGTCCCAGCTCGTGGACGCGAAGAGCTCCCCGACCATGCCCGGGGGTGGCACTGTGCTCTTCGTGACCCACAGTGACCACCGATACGTCTCGAACAACGCTGAGCGCGAGGAAGGTGGGACTCCCGACATCCTGGGCAACATCCGTTTGGGACTCGCGTTCCAGGTGAAGGAGCGCATCGGAGACGAGACGATCCTGAGTCTCGAGCACGCGAACCTCGAACGAGTGCACGAGTCGCTTCGCGTGAACAAGCGCATCATGCTCCTGGGACGCTTCGACATCGAGCGGCTGCCGATCTTCTCGTTCCTCGTGCGCTTTGGCGACCGGTTCCTGCACTACAACTTTGTCTGCGCGCTGCTGAATGATCTCTTTGGCGTGCAGACCCGCGGCGGCTGCCAGTGCGCGGGTCCGTACGCGGCGCGCCTGCTGGGGGTCAAGTTCGCGGACCTGAATGATTTCAAAGACGCGCTCATCGACCACCAGGAAGCGCTCAAGCCCGGGTTCACGCGCCTGAGCTTCCCGTACTTCATGGACGCGAGCGAGGTGGACTACATCCTGAAAGCCGTGCACTTTGTCGCGAACGAGGGCTGGAAGTTCCTCCCGCAGTACCAGTACAGTCCGTCGTCTGGCTCGTGGACGCACGTCTCGCGCATCGGTGCGTCACCGACGATCAAGAACCTCGGACTCTTTGACGCGACTATGGAGAAGGAAGTAGCCGCCCCAAGCGTCAAACCATCATTGGGAATGGACCGACGCAGCGTTGCCAGCCACCGTGAGGAGAACTTGGCTCAAGCGCGCATGCTGGCCGACGAGAGCGTCCAAAGACTTCGCGCTGAGGACCAGCAGCAGCAGCAACGTCCGGACGCCCGCTTCGAGCACCTGCGCTGGTTCGCCGAGCCGCAGGACGCAGTCGATGCACTGGAGCGCGGAAATCTGACTCCAGAGCCGTCGTCTGCGATCTGTGGCCCCTGCCAGCCACAGAGGTACCTGCTCGAGGGCTACCCGACGTTCTCGAAGCGCGAGATGGCCAAGATGTGGCTCCAAATGGTCTTGAAGAAGAAGAAGACCTCCAGGTAGAGGTAGACAGACAACTGTAGTAGCACTCCGAAGAGGAGACAACCGTAGACTTTTGGAGTATAAAGTACACTTTGCGTTGTGAATAGGGATGGCTCAAAAATATTGGAGTAGAACCTGTCGACAAGTCAGCAGTTATCAAATAGCCCCATTATAAATTCGACAATCTAGAAAAGCAGCAAGTCGATTTTCGACACGGGAACACGATTGTTTTCCCAAATTTATCAAAATAGTGACTCTTTGCAGTATTTAAACCAATTTAGGAAACTGCCCAAATGTAGACATCAGTGTAAACACATAACCGCATGCTGGAAAACGCATCAAGATGCAAACAGTGACAGCTCGCTCTCACTTGAAGGCTAAAGACAAGACAGAACAAATAAAATCGGTAAATGTACCCTCAAGCAGTCAATTTTGTTGTCGTCGTGTGATTGTCACCAGCCTGTCTTTCACGCACAATGTTTCACCCAAAAGTGAGAAGTGATGATGACGAATGATATCCAAATGGCACAAATGCCACTTGGACACTCAGACACATGTGGGATTCGTATCGTGTCGTTTAGCGGCGGCTGTTCATTTCCTATTTCATTCCACCACAAGTCATGAACGTTGGCATTTTCACATTTCTTTTGAAAAAGGGCGATCAAAATGATCATCAGAAAGCCTTGTGTTGACTGGTGAAGTGAGCAGCTGAGACTGAAATTTGTACCGGAAAAATGATTTTGTTGTTTTTCGATTTTCTAGAAACTCAACAGCAAATCAGCACGATTAATCCAAGATCTCCCCGTCTCCTTCGAGTACTGTGTGCGCTGCATTGTAAATTCTACAGTAGAAAGTCAAAATGTCGCTCCAAGCCTGCACGCAGCTCACCCCAAGCACACCATGCAACAGCCTCCCCACCTCTCGTTAAACCGCCAAGCTGTGAAGGCGGCGAAGACTTCTCACATCTCCCAAATTCAGGATCTGGGATAAGCTGAAAATCGTGGAGAGCGTTTTTGCTTACTTTGAAGAGAAACAGGATGACATCGGTTGTGTGTCAGAGAAAAGCCTATCCCGCGTTTTTATATCCTCAGGAATAAATCTGTTTTGCTTCGGCAACTGTTTTTGATGTACCTTTTCATTTATTTTGTATCAAAATGCTTACTGATTGTATGATACTCGTTATGAAAGGGAAACTGACAGTGTAATTTACGTGTTCCCTCCTTCAACCCGCCTGTGCACTTCGGTTTCCGATTTTCCATCATCAACTCTCGTAATAGCTACGGAAGCGTTTACCTAAAATAAAGAGATCCACTAATACCCTATGATAATCATATTTCAGCAAGAAGCGCAATGTAAACAGGCTTGCTGACTCCAAACCGAGACCGCGAGACACCCACATTACAGTACGGCAACATCCCTTCCCCTCTCCCCCACAACTGCAAAAATTCAATTCGATCCAGTTCACTTCGTGCAAAGGAAAAACGCCATCGCATCAAAAGAAGCACAGCCGGTCGGTGGTTATTCGCGAAAAGGCTGAATCAAGACGAGCGCAACTCTTCCCAAGAGCTCCAGTAGACTTAGACGCCATCCACAGGCCGTCTTCCCATAGATCACAAAACACTCGCGCACCAGCAGCAGGTCCATAGAAGAAGGAAGAGCTTAGGAGACCAGTCATGGCGGAGTACCAGCCCGTGCGAAGCGGCGGCCCCACGTACGAGCACAGCACCAGCCACTCGACCAGCAACAGCAGCAACAACAGCATGTCCAACAGCGGCATGAACAACAACAACTCGGGCAAGTTCCGCAACACGATCGTCACGACCGGCGCGCTCGACGCCTCGGACTCGTTCTACGACTCGCGCGGCCCGCGCATGACCGACTCGTTCGCTGGCAACGGCGCGCTCAACTCGACCATGGGCATGCGCGCCACCGAGATGAAGCTCATGGCGTACGAGCCCGAGCCGGGCTTACCGGCGGAACGCGCGCGCGACTACAAGGGCCGATACCGGGTATGTGTGTTGTGTGTAAATGCTTGAGAAAAGGCGCTCTGTAAGAAAGACTGACATGGTTGTGATTGTTGTTGCCATTTAGCGATGGCCGGGTATCGTGCTCTTCCTCGCGCTTGTCGGAGCGGCGACCGCGCTGATCACGTTCGGCGCGATCAACACGAACGACACGGCAATCAAGAACCAAGAGCGCTTTGAGAACGCGACGACGAACAAGCGCCGCATCAAGGACGGCCTGAACAACACCGTCGACATCATCTCGGACGACGGCCAGGTCGGCAACCCGAAGACGTACCCGAGCATGGGCTGCGAGCTCCCAAACTACCTCAGCAAGAATGGCAAGATTGTCGCGCAGTCCAAGAACGGCACGGAAGTCTCGGTCGCGGTCAAGGGCGTCAACTGGTTCGGCATGGAAACGTACGTGTGCTGATGGAGCTTGCTATCTGTCTGGGTCGCGCTCTCGGGCGTCATCGTTGAGGGGGCTGTCTGTCTGTCTTTATGTTCGGCGTTCTCACCTTGTTTTGTTCACCTTGATCTTTGGTCATGTACAGTGGTTTGGCGATCCCGTTCGGCTTGTGGGAAAACCAGGAGAATGGTACCTCGGCGGTGAGTTGCTTGCTCTATCTCTCCTGTTTGTGTTGGTCGGTCCTTGTTTCTGTGTGAAGATGCTGATACTCATCACCGTGTTGCTTCTTTCCTTGTTTTCTTGTCACCGCAGTACGAGATCTCGTCGTTCCTGGCCCGCAACAAGTTCAACAGCGTGCGTCTCCCAGTGTGCATCAAGAGCATCTTGAAGAACTCGCCGCCGGACAAGAGCCTGATCAACATGAACACGAACCGCGCGATGAACATCACGTCGTACATCTCGACGATCCAGAGTCTCGTCAAGGCGCTGGCGTACCGTCACGTGACGGTCATGATCAGTCTGCACACACTCGATACGAAGGAGTCGGGCGGCGCGTGGTACAGCGCCAAGCTGGGCGTGACGGAGGACGACTTCCTGAAAGCGGTCGACATGCTCACGAGCAGTCTCTGCACGTCGGAGTACTGGAACATCTTGGGTCTCGACCTGAAGAACGAGCCGCACGAGTGCTCGTGGGGCGGTGCGAAGCCGGACTGGCAAGTCGGCGCGACGCTGATCGGCAACCGCATGCTGGAAGGCTGCAAGAACTGGATGGCGTTCGTCGAAGGCATCAACAAGGAGCACTCGTTCAGTCTTAACGGCACGAAGAATACCTACTTTGACTGGTGGGGAGGCGGTCTGCAGGACGCGGACACGGACCCGGTCGACCTCACGGTCGCGGACAAGGTCGTGTACGCGCCGCACTACTACAACACGGGCGTGAACCCTGCGTGGTACCTGTACGGCGGCGGCACTGCCGGCGCGGGGAATGCGCTGATGGACTACGTCGAGCTCGATGATGCGCAGCTGAAGAACAACGTCGAAGCCACGTTCGAAGACATGTTTGGGTACTTGTCCACGAAGAAGAAGCACGCCGTGGTGCTGGGCGAGTTTGCCGGTCTCTACGGCAAGGACGCGCACCCGAAGCTGACGACGAAGCGCACGACGGATTTCACGATCGAGTCGATGCTGGACATGGAGCTCGCGGGCGGGTACATGTGGTCGCTGAACCCCGAGAGTGCGTACCAGTACAACCCGGCGGACACGTACGGCCACTTCACGGAAGGGCTGCTCACGGACGACTGGCTGACGCCGAACAAGGTGTTCTTGGACGGCATGGCGAAGATGGACCAGCTGCCGGACCTGAAGCCGTTCCCGTGCTTCCCAGAGGTCCAGACGTAGAGAGAGAGAGAGTGTGTGGATGTTGCACGTCTTCATTCGTCGCCACCATCGCCTTCTCTGCTGATTATTATGTGCATTCGACCAAACCGAGGACGCCAAAATGAATGGAGCTTGCTGCTGTGCTGCTGCTGCTGTTGCTGGGTCATCGACATGATCCAGAGCCGCTTGTGTCTCAGGCAGTTCAGTCAGGCGGAAAGACAGGACCCCACGTAGAGCTGTGCTTCCTTCTCTTCCTTCGCTGTCATTTTGGTCGCTGTCTCTTTGAAATAAATACAAACAACAAACTGCGCCTGTACGTTTCTAGCATTGTGTCATTCGTTGTTTGCCGCTTGCGCATCTTGTAGTGCAGTTGATAGTGCTGGCACAAAAGAGCTTCTCGGAATGAGGCGGACGGCACTGGAAGAGCTGGCAGCTCGAGTGCAAATGGATATCTGGTGAACGACACAAAGAGGGTCCAAGCGACCGAATGTCCGTCCAGCTGACGCCACCAAACAAGAACACGTGGATTTGGGATGATGATTTGCATGAATGGCGGAAAAAATCCCAGTGAATGCTTTTTCATGTGATTTATTTCTTGCGCACAGAGCAACAAAATCCTGTGGAGATAGATAGATAGATAGACGACAATGGGGCTCGCATGCCAGCCAGGATAGAGCAGACCTCGGTCTGTATGTTAGCAACAGCCAGCTCTTCAGCCATAAAGCTCATGAGCTCGCCATTCCATTGCGCGGAATGGCAACATATTGGGCTGGCACGGCGCGCGTTTGCACAGGACGTGGGTTTCAAAGCGATCGAGCAACCAAGCAAACGAGCGAACAAACGAAGCTGAGCGCTTTCAATTCCTTTTATAATGAAAAAATCATCGTTTGATTTGGAAAGAGGCAAATATATCTACATTTTATACATTTATAGTGATAACATTAGTTCAGCATTGTTTTATAAATAAACGATGATCTAAAGAATGGATGCTGACTGCTGAAACGGGCAAATCTGGCTTGTCGTCTTGTCGCACAGAATCATTATCATCCCTAACCGCTGTGGGGATAGAAGAGCCAAATCACATTTGTTTGATATACCGAGGGTCCCATATCCTTACATCCATTATAAAAACAAGTCAAGCTTTTCTCAAGTTTACCAGTAAACTTATATCCCAATAGGCGTTCAGAGTTGCTGAGCTTGCATTCGGTTGTCCAACACATTGGGGAGATTTGTCGACTACCAACAATGGATCACAGTACTATGCTTTCGAGCCATTTGTGTCGGCAAATGAACACTTTGTGCGAATCTCTCACATCTCACGATTTCATTTGTTTGGGAATTATTGAACGGAAACAACGTGAAAATGGAAACGGAAACGCGACCAGTTGCGTCGCGGCTCAACAGGCGATGGCCACGCACACACACACGTGGAGCGATAGAGAACATGGGCACATTTCTGAAGAGCAAAACGCCCCGCATTCCCTCTCGCGCAAAAGCTCAAGGAGTTGTGGCTCCATCGCCGCGAAAAGGCCAGTCCGCCCACCGCCACCATCTGGGAATCTCATCTTGCAAGCGACTTGCCATTGCCCGGCCGCCGACGCTGTCAGAACAGTATTATCCCACCAGAGAGCGTCTGGGCGATACTGTACGGTGTAGCTGGATTGAATTGGTCCATTTCGTCAATAGAGCCGACGCGACGAGCTTGCGCTTTCTCTCTCTGTCTGTCTATCGCTCGCTCGCTCGATCGATCGGCACACAAAGACGAGCGAGCGACCACGAGAGCAATAGACAACAAGTGATCAGGAGCCGAAGCAGCAGAAGAAGAGCCCGCGCGCGCACAAATTTGGTTCGATTCCCTCGTCTCTGATCCTCTCACCCTCTCCCTCACAGATTCATTCAGAGAGAGAGAGCGACAAAGAATGGACTCCTCGCAGGTCACGCTGTCGCAAGCGCTGCGCAACTCGGAGCCCGTGCGGCCGCTGGCGGCGTCACACGACCAGCAGCAGCCTCGCGACGACAGCGCCTGGCGGATCTCCGTGCTCTCGACGCTCGGCCCCGCTCGCAGTTCCGAACCCGCGTTCGGCACCATGTACTCGAACAACGACGACCCGCCGATGCCCAAGGAGCCGCAGCACAACATGCGCCTCGTGATCAAGAAGGAGGGCGATTCGGGCGAGACCACGTCCGACTACAAGGGCCAGTACCGAGTGCGTATACAAGCGGCGCTTTGAGATGATGATGATGATGATATGTTGCTTGTGAAATGCGACCTGTGCTAATGACGTTTAATGTTTTTGTTTGCTTGTGTACTGTAGAGATGGCCGGGGATCCTGCTCTTCCTGCTGATGATCGCCGGCGCCATCGTGCTGATCACGATGGAAGCCCAGAAGACGTACGACGCGACCGTGGCGCGTGGCAAGACGTACGAGCTCACGTCCCAGGGCAAGCGCGCGATCAAGGACGGCAAGACGAACGGCGAGGACATCGTCTCGGACGACGGGCAGATCGGCAACCCGAAGACGTACACGACCACGTCGTGTGAGCAGCCCAACTACATCACCAAGAACGGCCAGCTGCTGGCGGTGGCGGCGAATGGCACGGAGGTGCCGTTCACGATCAAGGGCGTGAACTGGTTCGGCATGGAGACGTCGCTCGCGGTCCCCTTCGGGCTCTGGGAGAACCAGGAGAACGGCACCACTGCGGTACGAACGAAGTCATGGCTACTTTTCGACTTCCTCTCATCCGCGTACTCACTTCGTGTTGATCCATTGTATTGTGCATTTTATTTAACAGTACGAGATCGCGTCTTTCCTGTCGCGCAACAAGTTCAACGCGATCCGGCTGCCGATCTCGGTGGAGAACGTGCTGAAGAACAACCCGCCGGCCGAAGGCGTGATCAACAAGCAGAGCAACCGCGCGATCAACATCATGAACTTCACGTCCACGCTGCAGTCGATCGTGCAGTCGCTCGAGTACCGCAAGATCGGCGTGCTCATCAGCATGCACACGCTCACGAACGCCAAGTCGGGCGGCAACTGGTTCGACGAGAAGCTGGGCGTCTCGCAGGACGACTTCCTCAAGGCGGTCGGTATCGTCTCGAAGGAGCTCTGCGGCCCCAAGTACTGGAACGTCATCGGCCTCGACCTCAAGAACGAGCCGTACGAGGCTGAGTGGGGGACCGGCACGGACGCGGACTTTGTCGTCGGCTCCGAGAAGATCGCCAAGGTCATGCACGACAACTGTCCGCAGTGGCTGGCGTTCGTGGAGGGCGTGGTCGCGAGCCACAAGATCACGATCGACGGCGCGGAGATGTCGTACTACGACTGGTGGGGTGGCGGGCTGCAGAAGGCCGGCACGTCCAAGCCCAAGCTCTCGATCGACAACAAACTCGTGTGGGCACCGCACTACTACACCACGGCGGTGTCCCCGCAGGCGTACTTTTACGGCTCGAACACCAAGACCGACTACAGCTCGTACGAAGAGCTCTCGGACGAGAAGCTCAAGAGCAACATCGCCGCGACGATGGACGACATGTTTGGCTACCTGATCCAGGAGCGCACGAGCGCTGTGTTGTTGGGCGAGTTCGCCGGTCTGTACACGAAGGACGCGCACCCGCTGAAGACCACGAAGCGCACGACGGACCAGACGATCGCCGTGATGATGGAGAAGGGCTACGCCGGCGGCTTCATGTGGTCGCTCAACCCGGAGAGCAAGTACGAGTACAACCCGGCGAACGTCCAGGGCTCGTTCACGGAAGGGCTGCTGGAGGACGACTGGCTGTCGCCCAACACGGAGTTCCTCAACGCCTTCAAGCCCATGGACAGCCTGTCGAACCTGCGGCCGCTGCCGTGCTTCACGGTGGAAGACTCGTCGTCTTCGTCATAGTCGACACAAGCGGCACGATTGCCGAGATCGCGGAGTCATTTAAAGTATTGGAGAGGAGGACGAAGAGCTCAATTGAAGCGAGGGGATACAGTTTAAGAGCTACGCAGCTGCAGCTGCTGGAAGAGCTACCTGTAGCTATTGATTGATAGAGATTGGGGAGGTACGACAGAGAACTCAAGAACAGCAACTGCCAGTACGTGAAAGAGCAGAAGCAGGAGGAAAAGCGAGAGAGGCACCAATGTAACTTTAAGAGAAACAGAGATTCAAAGCAGACTTGCATGAGTGCAGCAGACAGATCGAGTTGCCTGTTGTCTGGCCATCATCAGGTCAACTCCGTTGTCTGCCTTCTGTGGGTATTTTCTTTCGAGTCAACTGAAAAGTGTTTGACTCAGCTCACCTCACTTTTGTGACCAAATCTCCGAATAATGAATGGAGCCTTTTATGGAGATGTCACTGATCCGAGTACTGACCTCTCACAGTCTGCCACCTCATCCGTAAAAAGCCGCCCTTTTTACGGATTCCTTTTCACGCGTAAAAACTGCTTGTGTAAACTTCCCCACACTGAACCGACTGTGTGAGCGAAGTGAGCGAGTGAGCGAGTGAGTTGAAGCAGCAAAAAGCAGCGCGCGCGGCTCGAACGAGAACGCCCGCACTGGACGAAGCCCCCCACGTGACGACCAATTGCCAGTCACAGCAGCAGCAGCAACAGGAGAAGACAGGAAGAACAGCGGAGATGAAGCGCAGCGGATGGAGAGCGGGCGTCGCGCTCTGTGCGCTCGCGCTCGCGCTTGTGGGAGTCGCCCCCGTCGTGAACGCCGACGCGGAGAACCACGAGGTGCGTCTCTCTTTCTCAGCATCCCACCCCCTCTTTTCTTTTCTATCTATCTATCTATCTTGGTTTATTGGACCTCCTACAAATTGGCGTTGGTGAGAACTCACGTGTGTATTAATGTGTATTGTGTATTGCATGATATAGTACGCGGAAGGTGATGAGGTCGTGATCTGGGTGAACAAGATCGGTCCGTTCAACAACCCGCAGGAGACGTACACGTACAACTCGCTGCCGTTTTGCAAGGCGCCTGGCATGGAGGAGCCCGAGGCGCATGCGCTGGGCATTGGCGAGATCCTCGAGGGCAACGAGCTCTTCAACTCGGGTCAGCGCGTGGAGTTTGCAGTGGACACCCCGAGAACGACGCTTTGCTCGCAGACGCTCTCGGATTCGGACGCCCTCAAGTTTGGCGCCGCGGTGGGTAAAGCTATAGATTGTAGCGTAATTGGGGCGTGTAGAACTGAATGATGATGTTATGGTTAATGTGAATATGTAGGTGGACGAGCACTACTGGTACCAGCTGAGCATTGATGATCTGCCGGTGTGGGGGCTCGTGGGGAAAGTGATGAAGCCAAACGACGATCCTGAGTACCTCAAGCAGGTATGTTCATTTTGGTGTATAGCATCATGCATTGGGGGACAGATCGCACTAACCATGTGTGGCTTCGTTTGATGCTGTTTTTTAGTACCCTGTCGGCACGCGAGTGCTCTACACGCACAAGAAGTACTCGATTTCGTACAATGGACCTCACATCATCCACGTGAACCTGACGTACTCGGATGTGCTCACTTCGATCACCTCGAACAAGTACGTCTATGCAACTACGTTCACGTTCGTTTTCCAAATTGTACGTGCCCATTTACTCACGCTGCGTTTTGTTTTTGATTCGATCAGGCGCGTGGAGTTCACGTACGAGGTTGTCTGGACGCCAACGGATATCGAATACGAGAACCGCTTTGATCGCTATCTGGAAGATGAGTACGTATCCATATGTTGCGTCGCTTTGCTTTCTGCGCTATATGTGCGATCTATTTGATCCTCACCTTGGTATTATGTTGGTTTCAATTGTGTTCAGATTCTTTGAGCACCAGATCCACTGGTTCTCGATCTTCAACTCGTTCATGATGGTGATCTTTCTCTGCGGGCTCGTCGCGCTGATTCTCCTGCGCACGTTGAAAAATGATTACGCCAAGTTTGCGGAAGACGATTCCGAAGAGCTCATGATGGACGGCAAGAGCTCGTTGCTGAAGGACGACGCGAACTCTGGCTGGAAGCTGCTTCACGGTGATGTGTTCCGTGCTCCGCCATATTTGCTGCTCTTCTGTGCGCTTGTGGGCACTGGTGCGCAGTTGCTGGTGCTGTCGATCTTCGTTGTGCTCATCGCGATCGTGTCGTCGCTGTACATGCAGCCTGGCGGAATCGTGTCGGTCGGTTTGACTGTCTACGCATTCTCGTCACTCGCGAACGGCTATGCAAGCGGAGCGTTTTACCACCAGTTCTTCTATCCTCGCGTATCGAAGGACTGGATCCGAGCGATGTGTTTATCGTCGAGTCTGCTTCCAACGGTGATCTTCGTGACGGTGTTCTTCATCAATGCACTGGCAATTGCGTATGGCACAACGTATGCCATCCCGTTTGTGACGATCGTGCAAGTGATCCTCGTCTGGTTCTTCGTGTCGTGTCCGCTTGCAGTGCTTGGAACGATCTTGGGACGTCACGGCGCAGCGAAGAGCGGCTTTCCGTGCCGCGTGAATAAGTTCCCGCGTGAGATCCCGGAAGCTCGGTGGTACTTGCGTCCGCCAGTGATGATCATGCTCACGGGAATCTTGCCGTTCGGCTCGATCTTCATCGAGATGTACTTCATCTTCGCGTCTTTCTGGAGCTACAAGTTCTACTACGTGTACGGCTTCATGCTGCTGGTGTTCTTGATCCTCGGCATTGTGACGCTGTGCGTGACGATCGTGTGCACCTACTTTTTGCTGAACTCGGAGAACTATCGATGGCATTGGACGTCGTTCGCGGCCGCAGGCAGCACGGCGATCTACGTCTTCATCTACGCGATCTACTTTTACTTTTTCAAGACCAATATGTCCGGCTTCCTGCAAACCTGCTTTTACTTCGGCTACATGTGAGTATTCTGCGGTGGTGCGGCGGCAGACATTGGGTGAGATGTGGATTATGTCGACTGACAACTATGTTTTTTTTTTTTTTG
>JAADVK010000307.1:0-30671 GCA_023334975.1 Globisporangium sylvaticum
ACGAAATACTTCTCTCATGCTTCTTCCTCCCTTCCATGCTTCGCCCTCCTCGCTTCAAACCCGAAAGCGCAAAGACAGCAGCATGCTGAGAGCCACGCGCGCTGCGGCGCTGGTTGCAGCCACGGACGAGGGTGTCGAGATTGACCCACGCGCGAGAAAGGCTGGGAGGAAGAAGCTTCTCTCCGAACAAGAAACGGACGAAGTGATCGACATGGCGGCAGCGAACACGCACACATGCACACGTTTATTCTTCATTCGCCAAATTGACCCGGACTAGACTGACTTCCTCGCCGACGAGTTCGCAGGGTATCATGTCCGCCGGATCGTTCTCCTACCAGGGATCGCAGACGCCGACGCTCCCATTGCAAGCTCTGACCGAGGGCGAGATCCGAGACTCGCATCGGTCCCGATTCCTCACTGAACCGGAGAAGATCCTCGCAAGCGACCCTCTCAAGACGAGGCAGTCTCACCGCGTGCTGGACTCGGTCACGACCCAGGCGGGCTGGCACGACCAGAGCATTGAGTCTGTGCTCCAGCAGCTCGATGTGGACGCAAAGTCGGGTCTCAGCGACCACGAAGCCGAGCGTCGCCGCGCGCAGTATGGCCCGAACGCACTGGAAGGCGGCAAGCGCGCGCACCGATCTGGGTGATCTTCATGCTGCAGTTCGTGAACGTGATCATCGGGCTGTTGATGCTCGCAGAGGTCGCGTCAATCGCGCTCCAGGAGTACGTCGAAGGCTTGGCGATCATCACGATCGTCACACTCAATGCCGTCATCGCGACGATGCAGGAGAACCGAGCTGGAAACGCGCTTGACGCGCTCGCAGAGATGTCCCCGCCGCAATGCGTCGTTGTCCGCGATAGCAGACAGTCGCAGATCCCAAGCGATGCCCTTGTACCTGGCGACATTGTTATGCTCACGACGGGTGACATCGTACCTGCCGACATCCGACTGATCACGACCTCGGACTGCAAAGTGAATGAGATAATCCTCACGGGCGAGTCCGAGGATGTGCACAAGAAATTCGACGCCGACATGTCGAAAAGCACGAAACTCACTGCAGACAACATGATCTTCGCATCCACCTCGATGGCGTGTGGCAATGCGACTGGTGTGGTCGTGGAGACTGCGGTGGGCACGCGCGTCGGCTCGATCGCTGCACTTCTTAAAGACAAGAATTCGTCCGAGGGTGGGAACTGCATCTCTCGGTTCCTCGCAAAGTACCAACCCAAGATGACGCCACTGCAGGAAGCACTGCGCCATCTCGGTGTTTTCATGGGCTCCGCAGTGCTAATCATCTGCGCGATTGTGTTCATCATCGGCATGGTCCGTGGCAACCACGACCCAAAGAACGCGGACCGACCCGTGTGGCTCACAATGGTCATGGTCGCAGTCTCGCTTGCCGTCAGCGCTGTCCCCGAGGGTCTTCCGATGGTGGTCACGATCTGCCTCTCGACGGGGACGGCAGAAATGGTCAAGAAAGGCGTGCTCGTGCGCAAACTCGCCTCGGTCGAGAGTCTCGGTGCCGCGTCTGTGATCTGCACAGACAAGACCGGCACGCTCACGGAGGGCAAGATGACCGCGATCAAAGCCTGGGGAGATTTCTTCGAGTACGTGATCACTGGCACGGGCTTTGACCCAAACGGCGAGTTTCTTGCTCTCGACCAACTTTGGCGAGATCTCCATCATCTTCATCGCGATCGCCGTGGGCATGCCGAACCCGCTTGAGCCACTGCAGATTCTCGTGCTCAACCTCTTCGCTGACGGCATGGCTGCGGTGGCGTTGTCGCTTGAGAAGGGGGACCCACGAGCGATGCTCGAGCGTCCTCGACCAAAGATACAGCCGATCATCCACGGACGACTCTGGGTGCTTGTGCTGACGAACGCGTTCTTGATCGGAAGCGGCGCGCTGGTCGTCTTCTCCGCGGGCCTCTACTGGAACTTCCACAACGTGCTCATGGACGACATCCTCGATGGCGCGAAGACGGTCGACGAGTACGAGAACGTGCTCTGCAACCGCTGGCAAGGCGTCCGCGCACACTGGAAGCTCTTTGGACATTGCGACGCTCTCTCAGCGGATGGTTCACGGATCTTCCCAGAGTTGCCCTCAGGCGCAACGGGATACGAAGACTCGAACTTCTACTGCGAACCAGGCGAGTACGAGTGCTTGACCGAAGGCATCGCTCGTGCGCAGACCATGGCGTTCATTTACATCACCACAATGGAGATGTTCCGAGCGTACACTGCGCGCAGCTTCACGAACCACGTGTTCGTCGGCTTCTTCTCGAACAAGTACATCCAGTACGCTGCAGTCGGCTCGATCGCGCTCACGCTCTTTGTGACCAACACGCCCGTGGCCATGGACGATCTCTTCGGCTTTGCAAAGATCTACTGGTTCCAGTGGCTCTTCGCCATGGTTGTCGCGTTCACTGCGGCGTCGCTCAGCGAGATGCTCAAGTTCGGGTACCGCCGCAACGACCGCGAGAAAGCCCGGTGGCAAAACATGGACGACGGCTTCGACACCGTGCTGCTGGAGATCCGCAACCTTCGCCACCACGTCGAGAAGCTGGAGGACAAGCTCGAAGTCGCGACGCACAAGCCTGCACGACGGTTGACGTTCTTGCCCGGTGGGGTCTCGCGAGAGAACAGCCGCAACAACTTCATGCCAGTCCCCACACCTCTGCAAGAGAACATGGTGTGAGTGGTGAGAACGAATTTAGACAGGGCGTGACGACGAGCATACGTCAACCATCAACTTACATTCTCTCTCCTTCTTGCCTGGTTTCTCTCCTTCTGTGCGAGAACAACCCAATGCACTTTCTTCATTTGCCTCTATGTGTCTTTGTCTTGGGTTCTCTTGGTTCTCTTCTCGAGCGCATTTTTGCTTTCTTCGAGGACAAAAAGCGGAAAGGACGAGAAGAGACAGAATTTGCTGCTGTTGTTGCTGCCCACACGACTCACACTCGAGCAGGTACAGCTCTTTCGGATATTTGAATTGCTCGGTGCACTTTCTCGCTCTGGAACCGCTGGTGCTCAAAGCTGACCTGAGTTCTGCATCCGTTTGCTTGTTGCCGTGCTTTGCTCAGGCTTCGCGATGAAGTCATCTTCATTTTCATCGCCATCCAGTACGTCTTCGTCGGCATCTCCATCCATGAACTCTTCCGGCTCGTTCTCCTCCTCTCATCCTGACCAAATGCACTCGAGCATGACTGGAAATGACGCCCAGCCCCACGGGCAGGCAGGGGCAGCCGGGTCTGCGCATGAAGATGGTGAAAACGAGTCGTACGAGCGCAGCTTCTGGGCGAACATCTTTGAGGAAGGCAGCATGGTCGAACACTTGCTTGAAGGAGACGAAGCGATGGAAGAAGAGACGAAGAGCAGCCCCAGCAATGGAGCGCACCAGACGTCACTCGACGGGAGCGAAGTGGATTCAACCCCATCGTCAGCGCTGCTAGACCAGTGGAACCACTATGACGACAGCATGGACTGCTCGATGTCGGAGTTTACGGCTCCGCAGATGGCAATGGCGAGCTCGACACCGTCTGGATCGATGTTCCCGCACTCGATGGCGTATCAGCACTTGATGACTGGGCCAGGTGACCATGAAGTGTAAGTCGCAGTACTTGCGATGTGTGTTGTTCACGTTGGAGCCGGGTCGCTGATTGCTTATGTGTATGATGTTGTGTTCGTAGCCATCGAGCGTACATGAAGCCTGGCATCGCGTACACTCCGCACGATCAAACGCTGGCTTCCGGGGTCGCGTCTCGAGGCTTCACATTCGAAAAGCAGAGCGACGGCACTCCGTTCGGTATGGAACTTTTCTTGTGAATCAGCTCATCATCGTTGGAAAACACGGTCCACAAACTCTGAGCTGTGTGTGTGTGTATTTCTTCGAATTGCAGCACTGTCGAAGCCGATTCTGCGCGACGATGGCATCATGCTCGTAGGAACGGAGATTGCCGACGAGCCAGCGAGAACTGCCCGCGACAAGAACCGCATCTTCGTGACGAATATCCGCTCGTCGAATCCAGCGCAGATGGCTGCCAACATTGCGGTCGAATCGGTGAGCCCGTCATCTCATCGCATCGTGTGCTTCGGTCATACTTTCGTTCACCAACTCCATCCTTGCTTCATTTTCAGGAAGTGCGCGACCTCCACTGGATGAACAGCCAGACCGCCATTGTCGCTATTGGCAAAGACATCCACTTGATCAGCATTGGAGCTGGCGGTGGCAGTCGCTCCTGTCATCTGCAATGTGAGTTGATCTGGCAAACCACAGGAATGTTGTATTAGCGATCATGAAGGACTCACCTTTGGTTGTTTGCGATGCGTCCTTTTGCCATTTGTAGCTGCAATCCCGAGCGTTCACTCCGATGCCATCCGAGAGCTAGCCGTTCAAGCATCGAGCTCCCACGTTCTCTCTGGAGGTAAGTCAGCCGACTTCTCAATTATGGGCGATTCTCCAAACGACAATCAGTTGCTGACCAAGCCTTCCTTGTCTGTTCAGGCTTTGACGAGACGGTGGTGCTCACCGATCTTCGCCGTGGAGGCGACCCCACAGCATCGTCGATAGTGAGCAAGTTCGATGCTCACGACGTCGTCAGCAGCCTCCGCTGGTCACCAGACGAGTCTCAGCTGAGTTGGACAACGGACGGCGGCGATTTCCAAATCGCAGATGTTCGCACGCGGTCGTCGCAGCTGCAGATTCCGTTGTACACGTTCTTGGTGCGTCCATTCTGCTATGCGGTTCTTGAGTCGTGGTGGTTCGCTTCACATTTAATTTGTCCATTCCGTATCGAATGCGTAGCAAGTCGAGTCGATGGGCGGGTTGTTCACGCACGAGTACCTGAGCGCGCACAAAGTTGTGCTTGGGTTTGAGCACAACCATCTCGTCTACGTCGACACCCGCATGCCTCGGAACGCTTGCTGGTACGATGAATTATTGACTCGCTTGTTCAGGGAGATTGGACGTGGTACTGACATCGATAGTACGCGACCTCTTGTTCCTCTGCTGCAGCTATGCCGTGTCCAAGTCGCCGATGACCAAGACTGGCGAGATTCGGAGATCGAAGCAGAACAAATTTGTTCTCTTTGGACTTGGAGGGTACGTACACGCAACAAACGTCAGTGGCAACAGGTATCAAGGCACAGGGTGCTTACTCACTGTCACCACATAACGCAGATTCGCGAATGCAGATTTCTCTCGCAACGCAAAGAACCAGGAGGTGTTGAAGCTGTAAGTCTCTCGTTTGGCATGCGACCCCCTCCATCTTTGCTTGACTGGATCCCCCATTTCACGTTTGTTGATTCTTCTCCTACACAGACGACAGTACCACCAAGCCGCAAACAACGCGTACAAGACCAGTGGAGACTTTTCCTTTGAGAGCAACAACATCCTCGCGGTCTCGGACAAGTAAGTCTTTGTTCGCAATGCCTGTCACGTTTGGTTGAGCAGGCTCTGACACAAACCTTCTGCAACAGCTTGGGCACTGTTACCTTGCACAACAGTGACTCCTTCAGAGCTTTCGGTGCTGGAGTCCACGAGAACTGGAAGGAGGAGCGCACGGTCTAGAAAAGGCAAAAGGTAAGACAAAGCAGCAATATCATTTGAAATACGCAAGAGCTGGATTGCTTTACTGATTTTGCTGCAATCGCGCTATGTCTTGCAGGAGTCGCCCAAAGTCATTCTGAGGCGGCGCCGTCATGAAGCTGTCAAAGTGCGACCATGAGTAGCCGTCTGTCATCATGACATCTTGGGTCGTTTCTAAGGTGTCACCCGGCAGAATCAGAGCAAACATGGTTAGTAGTGTGTACGTGTGTGGATGAGTCGTGAATAAGCAAAAGAGAAGCAGATGAATGTAAATAACAGGCAGACAAACCTCCATTGATCGCCTGGATGACTCGCCCCATCGCGTTGCTCTCGTACCACTCGAACTCTTTGCTGCGCGACTTGTTCGAGAGGCCCAAGACCGTCGTCGCGACACGCACTTTGAGATCCGGTGACTGGATCGCCTGCGCGAATTTGATTCTCGTCTCGCGAGACATCTCGACGATGCCGGCTTGGATGCGCTGGAGGATGTTCTGCACTTGGCTCGTGCACAGATACACCATCTCGATCAGTCGGAGCACCGCAATACACGCATCTTCGCCTTCGTGGCGCGACTGCTCCGCCGCCTTGTCGCCGTCTGCATTGTCGTACACGCGCTTCCAGAGCTGCATGCCGTACCCGATCGCCTGCAGGATCAGGTTGTTGCGGATCTTGGTCTTGGACTTGCGCTCGCTCGAGTCGCTCTGCAGAAGCGCAAAGATGCGCGTGCGGAACACCCACGTGTCCTTCTCAATGTCGACGTAGCGCTGGCGGCACGCATAGAGGTCCTGTTTGAGGCAGTACACGTAAAACTGGATCACCAGCAGATTGCGGCGCCACATCTCGTCGATCGGGTTCACGCTCGTGTCCTGCAGCGCTGTCGCGAGAGGGTCCCACTGATGCGGGTACGACACGGCGCAGCTGCACGCAGACGCCTTGTCAAACACAAACACCAGTGACGAGTAGATCGACACTGCGTCTGTGTACGCGACCGCCTCGACGCTCTGGATGCGGTCGATCAGCTCGTCGTACAGCAGATTTGACGGGTACTCTTTGCCCAGCACAACGATGCTTCGCAGCGTCGCGATCGCCGCACCCGGGTCGTTCGTGCTCAGCGACGTCACCATGTCGAACACGAGCGACGCGTTCATCGATGAGTTCACATTCGTCGACGGCGTCAGCGGCTTCAGTCCCACGCCGCTCTCGCGTCTCGAGCCAACGATGCTACGGCGCTTGCGATTCCGCTCGGGCGTGTAAAAGCCCACGGAGTCGCGTTTCTTCTTCTTACTCGCGCTCGCACTCTTGGACGTGTCAAACGACGCCGAGCGCTTGCTCACGACCTTCACGTCGTCACTGTCATCGATCTCCTCCTTGATGTCGTCGCTATCAGCAGCGTCGTTGTCAAGGAGCGACGCCCTCACGGCCGCCACGACATCTTTGTCTTCCTCGTGGTCGTCTGTGTACCAAGGAAACACGGGAAAATAAAGCGAAGTGAGAGACGCGATTTCTCAGGATCCACTGAGCAAGAAGCGACGAATTCAGTATCAGACGATGCACCAAGTTGGGGACTATCTTCTGATACACCAGCACGCGATCTTATCGCCACATGGGCTGCGCGGCAACACGTACCATCCGAGATGTAAATCACTTGATCTGCCGCCATTGTCGTTGCTTTCCTTTTGGCACACGCGCGCAGTGAAACAAAAAACCAGGAGTGTGTGCACCTTGTGCAATCTGGTGGTTCAAATGAGTGACTTTAATGCCATTTAATGACTTGCTTTTACTTAATTAGTGACAGGAACCAATTTTAGCCAATGAGAGGCGCGCATACGGCGTCACCCGCAGTCCAGTCGAGTGTCTGCTTTTTGCTTTTATCCGCAGCTTCATAGGACGTGGAGACATTCGCCATCAACGCACAGCTCTCTTCATCTGTCTGTCTGTGTGCATCCCGTACGACAGCAGCTCTACATACAGCAGCACATACATCTACAGCAGTAGCAGCAGCAGCAGACAGCAGGCATGAAGGTCAAGACGATCTCGCGCGTGGAGAAGGACTTCACGCAGGAAGTGAGCACGGACAAGCTCAAGGTGTTCCGCAACTACGACCCGGCGCTGCATCCGTTCGAGCGCCCGCGCGAGTACACGCGCACGCTCAACGCGGTGAAGCTCGACCGCATGTTCGCCAAGCCGTTCATCGGCGCGCTGGACGGCCACTCGGACGGCGTGAGCGCGATCGCCACGAGCCCGAACTCCCTCGTGGCGTTCCTCAGTGGCGCGGCGGACGGCGAGATCCGCGTGTGGGACCTGCCGCGCCGCAAGTGCGTCTGGTCGTGCTACGGCCACAAGGGCTTTGTGCGCGGGCTCACGGTGGCGCCGGGCGGCAAGACGTTCTTCTCCTGCTCGGAGGACAAGACCGTGAAGCAGTGGTCGCTGCACATCAAGGACGACGAAGACGAAGTGCCCACGGCGCTCTCCACGTTCGCCTCCAAGGAGCCATTCCTGTACGTGAATGCGCTTTTATCTTATCGTTGGGATGCGCTTATAACGATGTGCTGACACTGTTTGTGTGTATGCGTATTCGCTATTGTAGGGGCATTGACCACCACTGGACCAAGAACCTGTTCGCGACGTGCAGCTCCAAGGTGCAGGTGTGGGACCACCAGCGGTCCGAGCCGACGCACGAGTTCTCGTGGGGTGCGGACTCGATCACGGCGGTCAAGTTCAACCCGGCGGAGGCGTCGCTGCTCGCGTCCACGGGCTCGGACCGCACGGTCACGCTCTACGACATCCGCGTGGCGTCGTCCATGCGCAAGATCGTCATGGAGATGCGCTCCAACGCGCTCGCGTGGAACCCCATGGAGCCCTTCAACTTCACAGTCGTGCGTACCTACTTGCTTGCTACAATGATTCTTGCTTGGTATATGCTATGGTGCTAATGTGTAAGGCTTTGTCTATGGCTCGTATAGGCGAACGAAGACCACAACCTGTACACGTTCGACATGCGCAAGATGCAGCGCGCGCTCATGGTGCACAAGGACCACGTGTCGGCAGTGTACGTACCCATCCGTTATGTGCTGTTATCGTATATTGCTCCTTTAGGACGAGTTCTGACATGTCTGACTTGTGTGTGGGGGGTTGATACAATAGCATGGATGTGGCGTACTCGCCAACGGGCAAGGAGTTTGTGTCGGGCTCGTACGACCGCACGATCCGCATTTTCAACGTCCAGTCGGCGAAAAGCCGCGAAGTGTACCACACGAAGCGCATGCAGCGGTACGTCCACAGTCTCGCATTATATCATTTTTGGCTTTCGCGCCAGTGGCGCGCTTGTACTATTGTTCTGTGCGCATGCTCACGCCACTTGCGCTTGTTTGTTGTGTTGCGTGTGGCTTGTTTGCTTTGATTCTTTCTTCTGCAGAATCTTCTCGGTCAAGTTCAGCGCCGACGCGAACTTTGTGCTCTCGGGCAGTGACGACACCAACATCCGCATCTGGAAGTCGGAGGCGTCCAAGAGCCTCGCAAAGGTGAGTGCGCTTCAGGAGCCTCTGTTTATATATATATGAAGGCTATCCTGATACTAAACGCTTTGGATGCGCATTATGTGTAACAGGCCGCACCGCGAGAACGCCGCAAGCTCGAGTACCAGGAGTCGCTCAAGGAGCGCTACCAGCACCTGCGCGAGATCAACCGCATTTCCAAGTACGTGCCCGCTTCTTGTTCCATTTCGACTGCCGACGATGGACGTGCTTGTGGAGGAGAGCGAGAGAGATGGATGGATGGGTGGACGCTGCTCCCACTATCGCTCTCAATCTCTCCCCCTCGTGCCACTCGTCCAGTGTCTGCCATCACGATGTGCCTGCCCTGTCTCCTGCCTCCCCCTCCGCCATTTTAGATCGCTGACTCATACATACTCCTACCTTTTTTGTGGTCGTACTCTACCAGATTCCGCCATGTGCCCAAGGCGATCAAGAAGGCGGCGGACGCCAAGCGCGAGGCCAACAAGCGCGACAAGCACAAGATGGACAACCGCCGCGCGCACGCCAAGCCCGGCGCGATCCCGCACGTCAACACGCGCGAGCACGCGATCGTGCGCGAGATCGAATAGACGCAATGACAATAGTAACAGTTCTGCATCGGCTGTTGCTGGCGGTCGCTGGCGCTGGTTGCTCTCCATCACTGCCAGCGTTATCGTCGTCGCGCAGAGCCATTTTAATAGTATCCCAAATCCCATTCTCCATAAAGACAGAAACCAGAAAACCAGAAAACCAGAAAACCAGAAAATCAACCAGTTCAAAAAGTGAGAATGCATGGATAGCGTTCTGACTTTTTGTCCTGATGGTGGCGTGAAAATCGTGAAAATGTTGAATGGGGCGTGTCTCAAATAGGAACTTTCGGGGGCTTGATTAGGCGTTGTGCTTGCTTGTTTGTTTCGTGTTTGTATGCTTGCGCTTGGCTTGCTTGCGACTTGCTTGCTGGACGACGACGACAAGCAAGCCGCCAACGACTTGTTGGTTGATTTGTTTGCTTTGCGCTTGCTGCTGCTTTCTCTGCCGCAAGCACAAGCGCTCTCATTGAGTTTCTCTATGGTCCGAACAAAATTTGCGCACGCCAGTTGTTGGAATCCTGGCTGTCCACTTTGTAGTTCCGCAACTAAATCCACCGAGGCATACAAACACCAAGTCAAATGCGCGATTTCCCTCCCTTCCTAAAAAAAAAGTCGAAGCGCTTGCCAATAATCAATCAATGTCAGTCGATCACCCATTTCCAGCTGCTCTTCAGGCACATCAGCAGCACGGCTCCGCCAACGCAAGGGATAGAGACGCTTCGAAAGAACGATTCCAACCAGCCAGCCATTTTCACACCCATACAGAAAACAAGCAAACAATACAGCAACCCTAATGCAAAAAGTGGTGTGTCGTGAGTGTGACTGAACCTGCGGCTGATGACCGAGGGCGAGCGAGCGCTGGTCGCATATCACGCACAAGTTGCAAGCCAGCAAACAGCGCAATTGCGCTTCTTGCTTGCGAACGTGCACTTTTGCATCTGCGCGCGCCTGCTTGCTTGCTCAAGACGCGAGCAAAGCCTTCCTTCTCACCTGCACTTCTTGCGCGACCCTCCACAGAAAAGAAAGAGGCTCCCATCTCACTTTTCTTGTTGGCGGCAAAAAGGAAGAAGGAAAAAGATAGATACGCTTTTGCGGCGGTCGCCTTTCAAAAGCAACACAAGCAGCCCAACCCCAGCAAGCGCGCAATCTCCAACAAGCAAGCAAGCACACAAGCTGCAAAGCAAGCAAGCACACAAGCCGCAAAGCAAGCAAGCTACACCCACACCCACACCCACACACAGACAATGAGCGACAGCGACAAGAGCGCGCTGGAGCTGGCCGAGTCGTCCGAGTGGTCGGCGCTGCACCGCATGGTGAGCGCCCACCCGGTGCGCGCCGAGGAGCTGGACGACTTCGGCATGATGCCGCTGCACTGGGCGTGCACGGACACGCACGTGCCGCTGCGCGCGGTCAAGATCCTGCTGGACGCGTACCCGCTGGCGGCGCTGCTCAAGAACAAGGGCGGGCTCGTGCCGCTGCACATCGCGGTCAAGGCGAACGCCAAGACCGAGGTACTCCGCGCGCTCGTGGCGGCGCGCGACGAGGCGCTCTGCGAGGAGACCCCCGCGGGCGAGACCCCCGCCGACCTCGCGCAGGTGTGCGGGCTCTCGCAGGACAAAGTGGCGTTCTTGTCGAGTGCGGAGCAGCAGCTGCGCGCGTCCGGACGAGCGCCGGCACGCCCCTCGGACAGATACAAGTCGCTCATGCTCCACCACCCGTTTGACGACGAGAACCTGGCGGCGCTCGCGAATGGCAACATCCGGAACGGTGGCGGCGCTAGTGAGAACGCGGTTTGGGGGCTACATGGAAGCAGCCCCAGCACTAGCAGTATCAGCAGCAAGACGAGCGGCATGAGCAGCGTCGGCCAGCTGCGCTCCACGAGCTCCGTGCTGTCGAGCGTGCCGCTGCCGCCACGCTGGCGCCTGGACAGCCGCTGCAATATCTGCCAGGTCAAGTTCAACTACTTCAAGAACCGCCACCACTGCCGCAGCTGCGGCGAGTCCGTGTGCAGCACGCACTCGAACCGCCGCCTGCCGCTCAAGCACATCGGGCTGCAGACTCCGCAGCGCGTGTGTATCCTCTGCTACGACGAGATGCGCGAGCACGGCAAGCCGGCGTCCGCGGTCGTCAACATGTACGCCAACAACAGCCACACGCCGCGCAAGGAACCGGAAGACACGATCTCGGAGCACGGCCTCGACACGTACCGCATGCGCAAGGGCAGCAAGGACGGCGTCACGAAAGACTCGCTGGCCGTGCGCTCCCATCCTCACAACCACCACCGCCACAACGACTCACTACAGTGCGGACCGCTGCTGCGTCCGACGCGGAGCGTACTGTCGCTGACCACGACGTCGACCGTGAGTTCGTCGTCGTCATACAAGTCCGCGTCTTCGTTCGAATACTATGGCGCGGAGAGCATTGGGGCCACGTCCACGACGACCACGTCGTCGTCCTCGCCCGGCACGTACTTTGACGACGAAGTGGAGCAGACGCGGCCGCGCGCGTGGACCGAGCTGGACGCGGCGGAGAACTACAACCACCTGCAGAGCCACGCGCGCGAGCTGCAGGCGCACATGGCGGAGCTGCGGGCGTCCAAGAGCCGCTTACAGCACGAGATCGCGAGCGGCAACCGCTCGGTCGAGCACGCGCTGCAGGAGAAGATGATCCACGAGAAGACCGTCGCGGAGCTGCGTGCGAACCGGATGCTGGACATCAGCCGGCTCGCTCTGGAGGACAACGATTTCGTCCACGTGGACGATGATCTCGATGACGAGGACGAGGACGCCATGGAGACCCACTTGAACAAGATGGACGATTCCGCAGTGGACGCCGCGCTGACCTGCAACTACCTGGGGCTCGCGCTCTTTGAGAAGGGCGACTTCTCCAGCGCGATTCTCGAGTTCCGCAAGTCCGTGGCGCTGTACCCGCGCGACCCGGACGTCTGGTACAACCTGGCGCGCGCGCTGCACAGCGCGGGCGAGTTCTACGACGCCGAGATCGCGATCCGCCGCGCGCTCGACCTGGCGGAGAAGAGCTACTCGGCGCTGTCGCTGCTGGGCAAGATCCTGCACTCGCGCGGCGAGGACGACAAGTCCATCGAGGTGTTCCGCGAAGCGCTCGGGCTCATGGACCACGGCGAGGACACGGACAGCGACGACGACGTCGGGTCCGCGACCGTCGGCTGGTAATGAATGGAATGCTGGAACGCGCTTCGAAGTCGTCATCAACAGCAACTCACAGCAAAGACACACACGGATAGGATAGAAAGAGCGACGCCGCAGCCACACGACAACAGAACCACACAGAAAGCAATGTGTACTACTACTACTAGGTACTTACCACACGACACTTGGGCAACGCTCGCGTGCACGACTGCAGTGCACGAAGAGAAGCCTACTGATATTATTAAGAAAACACACACACATGAAGTTGGATATCAATCAGCACGACTTGACTTGACTTGGAGGTGGTCAATTGGATCGATCTCGCGCGACCTTTTGGGGGGATTGACTGTCTGAGAGAATCAAGCGCGCCACAGCTGTTGAGAGAACGGACTTCCACACAAAACAATTAGCAAATGCTGCAGCGCGAGTTCTTTGTGCGCGAGCTCGAGCGCGAGTGGGAGCTCATCGAGAGCGAGGAGAAGAAGGTTTGTCAGTGCGTGTGCGTGTGTGTCTTTCTGTCGTCGCTGTGATGGCTCTGCGAAGGCTCGAAGCTGAGTGGGCTGTGAATTAATTCTGTCTGTGTCATTCGCCGGTAGCTGGAAGAAGAGAAGAAGAAAGTGGTGGCCGAGTGGGTGAGCGTGGAGGACGCGCAGCGAGAGTACAATAAGAAGCGAGACGCGTACGTACAGAATCGCAAGTCCTTCATGCCATATACCACCTATGCATTGAAGAGCCGCTCACGAGAACTCCATGTTTGCTTGCAGGTTTGAGAAAGTGGCGCGCGAGAGGTTCAATTTCCTCCCAAGTGACGAAGTCGTCGCGTTCAACGTCGGAGGGCAGGTACAGTCTTCATACATAGAGGCTTGACATTCGGGGCTCGCTTTCTAGCCGCCTGTCGACCATTTTCAGAGCATACTTACTGACTTGCTGCTTGTTTCGCTGCAGCTCTTCAAGTCGACCGTGAAGATCTGGACGCGCGACCGCTTCTCGATCCTGGCGCAGCTCTGCACAACAAAGCCCAAACTCCCGAAGCTCTGCGTCGAGGAGGACGCGTTCTTCTTCGACTGCGACTTCTGGATTTTCCAGTTCATCTATGCGTTCCTGCGCGACAACACGCTCCCGGACGCCGTTGACGTGCTGCGCGAGCTCTACTGCGAGGCGAGCTTTTATCGGATCGGACTGCTGCGGCACGCGATCGAGTCCAAGATGTTCGGCGACGACGCCATGGCAGCGAGCGTCTTGGCTTCGACGTCTTCGGCTTCGAGAGTCACACCTTCCTCAGCTCAACCAAATGGTCCAATGTCCACTTTGCCGTCTACTCGACCAACTTCGTCTTCAAGATCGGCTTCGAAGGGCAAGCAAACGGAGAGCAGCAGAGCCTCATCGTCGAATCACAAGTACAGCGAGCTGCCGGATCCGTTTGGGTTCACGTCCAAGAAGGCGTGAGTGAGTGAGAATGAGAGGAGGAGTCCAAGCTCATCCAACGTATAAATCGAGCCGATCACTAGAAAGTATATGCGAGTCTTACCTGGAGTCTGAGGATGGCCTGCATCTGACACCTAATTCGCAAAGCAAGCTCGCGGTCATGCTTGTGGTTGGTTTGCCTCCACAATCTCCGTTCTATCGGGCTCAACAGAGAACTTGTTAATATCGAAGCCACAGTCGCCCAAGTTTCCCAGCATGGAAGCCACGAAGAGCAAGGTATGTTCTTGTAGAATAATGCTGGGTGGCCGGGTGCCCTTGGACTTGACTGGACTGCTGACTTAATTACTCTCCTGCAGTATGAAGGCAGCACCGAGTTCGGTCGCTACTGCGGCCAGGGCGTGCTGCAGCTCGCAGATGGGAACCGGTACGAGGGCGAATCCCGAAATGGGCAGTTCCACGGTCGCGGGACGCTCTTCTTCCCCGAGGGCAAGCTGGAGGGCTCCTGGGAGAACGGAAAGGTAGGTTTTGTCTTGCCTAGCTCGTTTAAAGGCTCCATAGTTCTGAGTTGAAGCTCACGTCTGCATGTCTGGTCCCGTACACAGCAAGTCGACGGCACGTTCACATTCTCTGACGGACTCGAGTACGCACCGAAGGACTGGACGTACTGCACGGGGAGCGACCGGCAGTACTTCTCCGAGACCATCTCGCCGCGAGGCATCCGTGCAGCGGGTGAGCTCAACTACTTTGACACGGGCATCAACCGCGTCATCCCGCTCGGCGCCTACGACGCGGGCAACGGAATCTACACGCCGTCGACAGGTCAAGTGGCCGCGGACAACAACCCGAGCGAGACGAGAGAGCCCACGGACGACGAGAAGGACTGGATCGCCGCCAGAGCGCCAAAAGCTAGCACGAAGGACATGTCAGTCAACTGATTCTGATTCGATACGCTCTCGCGCTAAAAGTAAAAACTATAATATGAGGCAGACAGGCAACACATAAGCAATTTCATAAACAAGATATTCAAACCTAGGTGGCTTCTCCCTGCTACTTTGGTAGTCGCTGTAGCTGCTGGCGGCTTTGAGATCGAACCTGGCGCATTTTGGCCGATTGTGGCGTGGATCATAAATCAAAAGGGGTCGGTCAGGGGTCGGCAATGATACGGAGGCTAGTGCTTCGTTCGGTTGTTCAGAAACGTATCGAAATCTACACACAACAAGCAGCGTTTTCGATACAAAACGTCAGTATTAGCAGCTGTGCCCTCAGAACCCCCAATGCTCGAATAACACAACAATGGGTTAGAAAGCCGCGGACTTACCGTCGTCCATGGACGTCAAAGTGGATCCTCCTGTTCGAGCTCCTCCTGCAGCTGCTGGCGAAACTCCTCCTTCTCCTTCCTGCAAGCTCAAGTGGTTCATCCCAGCGCCGATATCCGATTTGCGACTCGCGCGAGGCGGGGAATCAAACGAAATGAGGTCCGCTGACTGCTTGTTCGACGACGATCGACTCTCTTCCAGCGCTTTGATCAAGTGATCGTTGACCTAGTCGGTGGGACAGAGAAACAAACGATCAGTGCCATTGTTGCAGCAAAAACCGTATAAGTGTTGCATAAAGACACACACAGAAAACTCACCGTGAGGCACTTTTCGAGCGTCTTCTCGTCGATTTTCCCCATGATCCCTCCTTCGATGAGCGTGTTCATGCGCGGCTGGCACTGACGCAAGAAGTCCAGCGCGTCTTCAAGCTCTTCGCTGGCGCCGTCACTGGTCCAAATGTCGCGGAAGAGCGTGATCTTTTCCATCACCACGTGCAGATCCAAGTGAAGCTTTTCGATCTGCTGCTCGCGCGTGCGCTTGCCATTTCCACCAACAACTCCACCATCAACGCCAGGAGCTCCAAACGATTCGCTGCGGAAACTGCTGCTGCCGGAGGTGCTCAGCGCTGCGACCGATACCGACGACGACGGCGGCGGCGTAAAGATCGGCACGTCGTTCTCGATCTCTGGGAAGTCCACGCCCTGGATCTTCAGCTGGCGGTAGGTGTCCTGGAACGTCGTGAGCGACGAGCCGGCAAACGCGTCCGCCCACTGCTTGATCAGCAGCAGCGACTGGTTCTGCACGTCAAAGCCGAGACTGCCGTCCGTGAGCGCCGCGACCTCGTTCAGGAAGCCGCGCGTACCGACCTGCGCGTGGATCGTCTTCGGTCCGTTCTTCACCAGCGCTTCAACCAGGATAAGCGCCTGCAGCACCGTGCGCGGCGACTCGCTCTGCAGCTTCCTCTGGAGCGCGCGCACAATGTCGTCACCACTGTAGCACACATACGCAAAAAACAAAACAAAAACAATAGCCAAAAGATTCACCGCCGTCAGCCACACCATAAACCTATACAGAGAGACGCATAATGCAACGACAAGCAGCATTTCGTACGTGGCGTGGTTGGCGTTCGCGATGTCGCAGAGCGCCATGTTGAGCTGCCACTCGGGCCCGCTCAGGTGCTCGGAGGTGGCCTTGTCGATGAGCTCTTCCACCTGCGCCGCCGCGTCCGAGGCTGCGGACGACGACATGGACGAATGCTGCGAGATGAACTGCGTTATCTCTCCGCGCTGCGCTTCCATTTTCAATTCAATTCAAGGCAACTTCACCTTTCGTGCTGCTAATATATTGTGAACGGGAGAAAAAAGGAAAGAGAAAACCGAGTCGCAATTTTTTTAAAAAGAAAAAACACTTTTTGGCCCTGCAATATCTAATACCTTGATAAAATATCTGACCTCTCTTTTCTCATGAAGAGCTGTTTTAGAGTTAGTAGAAAATCTACTAACTCTAAAACAGCTCTTCATAAACAAATAGAGGTCATTCAATATGGTTTGCAGAGGGTATCTTATTTGGCGACAACAGAAACCGCCGAGTGCGCACTTAGCGTGAGCAGCTCCACTTCCGCATTCTCTCAAACAGCAAGTTGAACGAGAGCCAAATAGAGAGAGCTCTTCATTATGGTGCTCTTCGTGCGCATGCGGCTGCTCTACGGCGCGGCCGCCATGTCGGCGGGCGTGTTCGTGTTCTCGTACCTGCAGGAGCGCGAGGAGCGAGAGGACCAGGAGCAGCTGGCCGCCGAGCGCGAGGTCCGCTCCGAGCACTTCTTCAGCGCGATGGAGCAGCTGCAGCTCTCGTCGCAGCAGCGGCTCGAGATGCGCAAGTTCTGGCGCAATCTCTGCAAGAAGCACGAGCGCGCGGCGCAGAGCGTGAAGGTTGGTGATGAAGCCATTGCTAATGGCTCTGGTGATGATGTAGCTGCTGTTGGTGCTCGTGGCAAGACGACACCAGCGTCGCCGTTAGCGTCGACAGTCAAGATCACGGTCGGAGACGTCCAGAAGTTCGCACAGGAGTACAAAAAAGTGTTCCCCGAGATCTTCCCCGAGCAGCAGGTGCTGGAAGCGACCGAGATCGCAGCGGAAGCGACGCTGAACGCCTGGAACGGCATCGTTGAGTCCACGAGCTCGATGATCATGTCGACGGGCAAGCGCCTGAACGACATCGCAAAGGACACGAAAGGCGGCGTCGAGCTCGCGATGCACCGCACGGTGCGGAAGTACATGGAGAAAGCGCTTGACGTCGTTGCGGATCGCCTCAAGAAGTCGCTCAAGGACCCGCACATGCCCAAGTACCTCAAGCGCAACATCGACATCGCGATCGAGCAGTTCATGCCGGACGTGAAAGTCGAGATCTTCCGCAAGACGAGAGCGCTCTTCCGGAAATCGTCGTCGGTCGCAGTGCTCACGAATGGACTGACAGGCTCTGTGGCAGGCGCAAAGCAAGAGGTGAGCTTGAATGATGCATCCATCGTGCATTCCTTTGAGGTGTGTGGCTCGCATGGTTGCTTACTAAATACTGTCGTTGCTTGTGTTGCTGTAGCTTTCGCTCTTTCGACGCGTGCGCGGTCACATTCTGTATCACCTGTTCCCGCACGACAAGTCAATCTGGATGTCGTTCAAAGATCCGTGGTGGGTCGCGTTCTCGTGCGTCGGCATTTTCCCCGTCGTGGGGCAACTCTGGTGGCTCTTTCTCTTTCTGATCAAGGACAAGACGAACGAGCACCAGCTGTGCCAGTTTATCATCGGCTTCAAAGTCGCGCAGTTCATCACGCTGGGCATTTTCCACTCGATGCTCGGCATCACGTCGTACGTGCGGTGCATCGTGCACGGCTCGCTCGAGATGTGTCAGCAAGGCGGTCCCGCGCTGGAGATGTGGAACGCGTTCTTCTTCATCCTGCAGATCGCGCTCGTGTGGACAGCGTTCTTCCGCTTGCCGTACACGGACCGCCCCCAGGAGCCCCGTCATCCGCTCACGTACCGCAAATCGTCGCCGTCGCTCTCGGGTGAACGCAACAACGGCAGCGGCGATCACAACCGCAAACGGAAAGTGTACCACGACGCGTTTGGCAACGAGCTCCACCTCGATCGTGGAGGGTACCTGATGAAGTTCTGCGGCTACGAGACGGTCTCTTTCGCGATCATCGTCGTGCTGATCTGCGCCGTGCTCTGGCTGCCGTTCGAGCCCTGGCAGCGGAAAGCGCTCTTTTACTGGATCCGCACCGCCTACGGACTCTTCTCACTGCCGTTCGTCGCGTTCAAGATCCCGCTGCTGGCGAACGTGCTCATGCACACGCGGCGCATGGGCTACAACGAGCGCGGCGAGACCGTGCGGATGGTGATGCTCAAGAACCAGGGCGAGTGAGACCAGCAAGCGCAAATGTGTAAGTCTGGTTGGTGTGCTTGTGTGTGCGATTTTCTATATATTACTAAAGTTTTGTTTTGTGGGTGAGGTTTGGTTGGGGAGTTTGCTATGAATTGGTTGCCTATTGCTTTCGATTGCTCTGCTTGATTCGAGGGGGCGTTTGCATTTACACCATGTCGACGCTCGCATCGTCCGCCGCTGCGGTCGTCGCCACTTTGTGCGGGAACGACGAGAACGAGTCGTCCTTCAAGCGGTTGTTGCGGAAGAACGCGTGCAACGCGCTGCCGACAAACCTGCAGCGTCCATTGCGCAATACGTTTCAAATATACGAGAGTACATACACAGTTCGTGACTCATCGCACAGGAAGATACAATGAAGAGCTACACAAATAGACAAACGTACGTGGTGGAGAGCGAGAAGATGATCGTCGGCAGGATGAAGAAGATGAGGAAGAGGATCGTGACTGCGCAATGACATGGAGAGAGAGAGAGAGAGAGAGACCACATGTGAGTGAGCTTACTTGTCTGGTAGTGCATTGCAACTGCCATTGCGAGACAATACATTGCAGAAGCAAGAAAGCAGAACGTACAGGCAGTGGTGAAGAGCAGCACTTCCTGCTCGCCGATGCGCTTGCCGAACGCCACCACGTGGTCGAGCTCCGAGGTCTTCTTCGTGAGCACGAGGTACCATCCGCACGCGACGATGATGCACACGAGCAGCTGGATGCGGTGGAAGAAGAGTCTATGTATACGAAGAACGAAACCACACGCGTCAGTCCAATGCGTCAACAGGCGCACACACATGACGCACATGGTACAAGGCACTCACAATAAGAAGAAGAACACGACGGCGGTCGCGAGCAGGTAGTTGGTGAAGAAGTAGTGCGCGTTCGTCTTCAAGCGCGTGGCGATCTGGTTCTGCGGCGGCATGTTGAAAGGCTCGGACTCGCCCACGCCGATGCACGAGAAGAGCGTGCGGATCGACGACACGGTCACGCGCTCGCGCACGGTCTGCATGAGCGCGTTCACGGCCGGTCCCAGGTCGAGCTGGTGCAGCGATGAAGATGTCGACGCGCTTTTGCTCTTGAGCCCCTCATGGTCGTACGCGCTGTCGGCTACCACGCTCACGTGCTGGCGCTGCTGCTGCTGCTGCTGCTGCTGCTTGTCGTCGTGGAGCGTGCTGTTGTCCATTCTGGCGGTGTGCTGCTGCTGTTGAAGAGAGGGGGAGAAAGAGAGATCGATCGATCTTGCGCTGCTGATGGCGAATGCTCAATGGCCAAGAGAATGCGAGTGCGCTGAGCGGAGTGAGCTCTTCACGTCTTGAGCTTCTTGGGAGGGAGGCAACGCAGGAGCGACACGACGTGACGACAGCCGACGGGAGTGTCGTGAGTCCCACTTTTGAAGCGCAGAGAAGAGCCAGCGCGCATGGCAGAAAGATGGATCCCCTGTCGCCCAACCTGCGAGCCAAACAGCGAAGAGCTCCAAGAGACGCCAACACACACAGTGGATCGGCCATCAGCATTGTCAGCCGCATGGTTATTATCAGGCGCATTGGATGGATATGCGGGTGTGGATGTGGCTGGGCGAATAAGGTCGGATCGTGTGCGTGTGTTTATTTTCGGACGCTTTCGGTGCTGACGCAGCCGACGGCGTCTATCTGTCTGAATGGACCTGCTTTCTGATCCCCGGCTTTCTTTCTTTCTTTCTTTCTTCTGATGAGTTATGAGTTGGCGCGCGTCGCAGGAGCGCACTCAAAGAGGTTCGCGGAAGCCTCGAGGTTGTTGGGTCGTTGGCTCCCGTAGCTTCAAGGTGGATCTTCATGCGCTGCGTTGCGTCGTGAATTGTCGTGACTGGCGAGTTCGATCCGACACTCTGGCGATCTTTACACGTGGCTGTTCATGCTGCTTGATGGCCAAGAGAAGCCAAACCAGCACCAGCAGCAAGATACATCAGCCAAATAACACAGAACCCAGCGCTTGCAAGGCGGAGAGCTATTTTCGACATGACTGACGCAGGGTGAAGATTCTATCTATTGACGCAGCCGTTGAGATTCGCAGCCGCGTTCTCACGCGAGAGAACCAGGGGATCTCTCTCTCTCAAGGACTCGGGAAGACCACAGCTCACTCTCTCTCTCTCTCTCTGCGCATGGCTGTGAGTGTGAGTGTGTGTCTGTGGATCCCACATGTTAGTTGCTGCGGTCTCTCTCAGTGCGAATAAGAAGAAGCAGCCTGCTGCCTAATTAGTCCTCCAGGCTGCGAGCAAACCTCTCGGTCTGTCTGTCTCCACACTCACTCGCGAATTTGCTTCCTGGCCCCCAACGCATCCAGAGCTACCCGAGGAGAAAACCCGAGAACCAGCCAACCACTTCTCAGCACTGAAGCACGAAGCCAGCCAACAGGAACAGTATCACCATGGCTTCCATTCCGTCGTCTCCATCGTCGATCTCTTTTGAAAGCGCGCTGGCGTCGCCACCGTCCCCACTTGCTCAACAACAACAACAGCAGCAGCAGAAGCAGAACGACCAATATGCCCAGCAGCAGCAGGGCGGAGGCGACGGTGACGTGGTCATCCTGCGCGCGATCGAGAAGCTCCACTTGGCCTCCGCCGCGCTCGGCCCGGAAGACGACAACCAGGACGACGACGACGAGGACAAGGCTGAGAAAGAGGATGCTGACAGTGTCGGCTCAAGTGCTACCAGTCAGCAGGAACATCCTACTGCTATTGGGTCAGAGCTCCAGCCTCAGCAACCGAGCGTGGACAGGTTCGAGATCGATCGCCTGACGCAGGAAAAACATGCGCTCGCGAAGCAAATGAAGGATGTGAGCACGCAATTCGCCCGCCAACTGCACGCTCTCCAGGCGCAACTGCAGCAGCAAAGTGCAGCACACGACCGCAAAGAACAGGAGTGGAAACAGCACGAAAAGCTGCTGCAGAAGGCGCGAAATGATGCAGTCGACGACGCGAGACGCGCACAGGCCCAGGTGCAGTTGCTGGAGCAGCGAGTACGTGAACTGGAGGAGCTGGTGCCCAACGACAACAATGGCAACAACAGTAGCAGTCCGGACAGCCAGCTTCAGCAAACGCTAACTGCTTCGGCTGAGCCTACCCTTCACTTAACGCAGCGCCAGAGCTACAACCACCACCAGCAGCCTTCAGGGAACAGCACCAACAGTTCCCACCCTCACGCAGTGCAGCAATCCGTCGTGGGCTCTACCACCAGACCCAGTAGTGGATCGCACGTCACGTGCCATCCGCAGAACCCACGGAGCGACTTTAGCAGCACCGCGCGCGTCACGCGCATCGGCAGGAACCGCTCGACGCCATCAGGAAGTGCAGCTGCGAGTGCGGGTGCGGGCACCAGAGACCCATCTTTTCAGACCCAGACGCAGGCTTCTCCTACCACCAACGGCAGTAGTAGTAGTGCTAGCATGATGATGCCGCCGTCGCCGATGAACCCGTTCCAGTGGCGCGAAGACGCGAGCAGCTACGAGAGCCAATGTACTCCAACTTCCGGGTACCGAGGCTACTCGAGTCCACCGCAGCAACAGCGCAGTAGCAGTATGCTGCCAGCGCCAATGTCGGTGCGCTCTACCACGTTCTACCCGACCCAGAGCTACAACAACAACAACAACAACAACAACAACAGCTACCCACAGCACCAGTCTCCAATCGGGTACCCGCAGCAGTTCTCTGCACCTCCAGCTATGGGACCCGCTTCACCAGCAGAACTAGCACTGGAGCCTACGGCGTTGATCTCGATCTGCCCAATCCCAGACGAAGCCACCGCCGCTACCAGTGTGCCCCAAGGTTACGGCTCCCGTCTCGAGAAGAAACCCTCGAGCGGACTTCTGGCGTACTGCTCGGAGCTCCTCGCGTCTTCTGTGGCACCGGCAGTCTCTGTCTCAGCTTCTGTGGCAATCGCGCCATCAGTTTCAGCAACAGGAGCGAACAATCCCAACACTGTGTCTCCGAATGCGAAAGTGGCGCCAGCGTGGCAATTGTTCAGTAGCAGTAGTAGCAACAGCACCCAGCTGGCCAAGCAGACGAGTCTCGACGTGGAGCAAGGCTTCAGCCCTCCTCGCCCGCACCAGATGCCACTCGAGATGCAACAGCAGCAACTCCAGCACCAAATTCAGCAGCAGCAACAGAACAGGGCTGCTTCACTACCAGCAGCTGCAACAACTACAACTGCGCAAGTGCTCCTCAGTTTCAGCCAAGCTACCAAGGCAGCCCCGTTTCGTCGTCACCACAGCACGGACGCGTCTCCAATGTTTTGCCAACGCACTCGTTCAGCCCATCCTGAGACTCTGTGGAGGTGGAGAGGAACACTAAAAAGACCATCTACCTGACTGAAATGAACCGAACCCCGTGCCTCTGAGCCAAGAATGCTACTCTCTCATGCTTGCATTAACTATGAACCATTCAATAACAATGAAAAATGGACCAACTACACCATTGCTGCGTGCCATGTCAATATGGAACTCGTTCTCATCAACACGCTGACGCTATTTGGTCCGTGGTGCTTAGTTGTTGGTGCTCCAGTCCCCCACTTGCGCTCTTTAGAGGTGTTGAAGGCGTCTTGGCGCTACTGCCATTGTCTGCGCTCGTCAGCGCCTTTGCCTTCTCGCTTCGCACCTTTTCGAGATCGTCTTTCAACGCCTCGTTCGTCGGATCCAGCTCCACACTGGCCGCGTAATCCGCTTCCGCTTTTCCCCACTCGCCCATGGCCGAGTACGCGGTGCCTCTGCGCACGAGCGTCTTGAGCACCCAGGCGCGCCGCTCCAGCGTCCCTGGTGCCGGCCCGACCGAGAAGAACGCGAGCCCTCCGTGTTGTCGCTCAGCCTGACCACTTCCAGTACTCTCCTCACCATCACCATCACCATCACCCCGCTGAAGCAACTCGAGCGCTCGCGTGCAGTCCTGGATGCATTTCTCGAGTGCATTCTGCACCAGGAAGCACGCCGCGCGGTTCGAAAGACACGCGATCGAGAGCGGATTGAGCCACAGTGAGTCCGAGTAATGGGCGATCGCCTGCTCGATCTGGTTCTGGTCCTCCCTGAAGCACCTGTCGCCGGCGTCCTTGAGATCCTGGGCCTTTTCCACCGCCACGAGCTGCAGGAAATCGTCCTGGAGCGTCGGGTTCTGGTTGTCCATCGACAACGCGACGCCGTAGTCGGCCTTTGCTTGCGTGTACTTGCCCACGCGGCAGTAGGCCGTGCCGCGGCGCACAAACAGCTTGAGCTTGAGACGGTAGTGCACGAGCACGCTACTGGTGGCGCTGCCCGAGCCGTCGCGAGTGTCGGGGATGTACGACAGAGCTTGCGAGCAATCGGCAATGCATTCCTAGGTTCCATAGTAACCAATGTTCGAAATCGTCAGTGAGCTATTGACAAAGCTCAGTAAGAGATACACAGAGTAGTTTGGTTTGAAATCCGAGTCGTACCTCAAAGTCGTAGAGCTGGAGGTACGTGGCCGCGCGGTTCGAAAGGCACGTGATCTTGAGGTCGCTCTGCTCGGGGGCGAGCGCGATCGCCTCGCTGTAGGCGTTCGCAGCGCTGCGGTAGTCTCTGGAGCGATAGAAATCGTCACCCTTGGCTTTCAACCACATCGCTGAGGTCATGAACCAACCAAACACCAACAGTTAGACACCTGAGAGACGAGCTAAACGGGAATAGTACCAACTAGCAAACAACAGCAGCACACACGTACGATCGCTCTCGCTGATGTCGTAGGAGCCGGCGCCGCGCAGCCCCTTGTGCTTGTTCAGGTGCTTGCGGTTCTTTAGCAGCCAGTCCTCCTCTTCTGCGGCCTTGGACTCGCGCGACGGTGTCGGGAACGCTCGCGGCGTGAACTGGATCTCGGATTGAAGCGTCTCGCGTGGCGCTGGGATTGGCTTCACGGCAGCTGGGGTCTTCGGTTGGGCCAGCCTTTGTGTCTTCAGGGCTGCATGTTTGCTGGGGCTCATCTCCTGATCATCATTAGATTCGTAGCTGTCATCGTCGACAGAGCGCTTGGGTTTACACTCGGGCAAGTTGCCATCATCATCGCTAACAGCAGTAGTTGTAGCTGAGACCTTGCTTTCTGAGACCTTCGGCGGTAGCGTCGTCGCTGGGAGATCAAAGCTCCCGTCCTCCGAGAGCTCCAGCACCTCTACTGTCGGCGACTCTTTCTGATGCAGTCTCTCCGCTGTCTGAGGCTCCCTCGTTTCCACCAGATCGCTCGCAAACGACACGTGTTTCTCCTTCTTCTTCTTCATCTTCGGTGTCGCTGCTTTCTTGATCGCGCTAGGTACCGATGAATGCTGCTGTTTCACACTAGTCGCCTTTAGATCCGATTGCATTGAGCTCCTCCTCTGCTGATCCTCCTGCTTTACCTTTGCTTTCTTCAGCTGCAGCTCACGGAAGGACGCGCAGAGCTCCTTCTCCTCGCGCGCCTTCTCCTCGTCCTCGAGCTCCTGCAGCAGCTGGCGGTTCGCGTCGCCCACCGCCATCTGCGCGCGCAGCGTCTGCTTCTCCTCCTGGTACTCCTTCTCCTTGCGCTTGTCTGCGAGCGCTTCCTCGAACTGCACTTTGCGGTCCATGGACTTGTGGCGGCGCTCGCGGAGCGCTGTTTTCGAGGCTTCGCAGACGAGCGTCGGCCATAGCTGCGCTTCTCGCTATATGTATTGGTTCAAGGAGATCAAATAGAAGTGGCACAGCACATAACGTAAGGCTAAGTCTTTAGAGATGGCCATTATGAAGAGCCCTTTAACAGGCGCGGTACCTTTGGCACTGTGATGCGCAGCAGCCCCGCGTGGACCTTGACCTCCACGGATGCCTCGTCCACGAGTGCGAAGAGGTCGAGCAGCAGCACGTACGACGAAGAGTTGATCTTCACCACCAGGTCGCTCACTACGTCAAGTAAGATACAACACCATCAGCATCACAGCGTCAGATCCACAGACACACCTATAAGCACGCAATGAGGATGCACGCACGCATACACACGTACCGAAGATGTCGGCATTCTTGGCGCTGTTGTTGGGTAAGACCACGGAGAGCGCGAGGCTGGCGGCGTCCTGCTCCCACGTGAAGCGCGGCGTGAGCGGCATCTTGTTGTTGTTGCTGCGGCTGCTTGGGGGGAGTGGAGAGAGAGAGAGAGAGTATATCCAGAGGGTGAGTTTGCTTTGCTCGCTGTCCCACAAGTCACACGCAAGTGACCTTTTGTACTGTCACAAGTCACAGATTGTGATCTTTCGAGAAAAGGTATTTTCACCTGATCGTTTTTTTGAAAAGGCACGAAGGGGCCGATTTTCTTGCAAGTGCGAACCTTTTTCTGTTGGGAACGCAGGCACGAGATCGCATTCGACGACTCAATTCCCGAAGGCCACGCAGCCAGCCGCCTGTCCGCGTTATCCTCGACCAACAGCAGCTGAAGTCGCCCGGGAGCCAAAAGGGTCCTATAAGCACGCCGCCAGCGCTCGCAACCTTGTTGTTTTTTTGATAGACTACTTGATATTTAAATGCTTCTTGAAGCTCCTCCAGCACATGGCATTTACCAGTCAGCATTGTCCAGATCGCTCAGGAGACGATCAACAGAAGGCTCTGTTGCTCTGTTCAGGGTGGAAGCTTGAGTGAACTCGCAAGTCAATCCATGCAATTGCACTACATCAGTACTTGAGGATAGTGATAAGTTACCTCGCAGTTGCTGCTGCTGTCCGCTACGAGCTGCCAGCTCAGTATCCACGACGAGCTCATGGCGAGGTTAGAGAGTCTGCCGGATCAAGTGGTGGGTCGCTTCGCCACTTTACCGGTACCTACTGGTGCAGGTGATCTCCTACAGAGCGTAGCATTTTTCCATGAGACCCTCACCTGGAGCCTTTCGTTGAAACCAGCGGGTTTATGAAGCAAATGAGGTGGTTGCAATCAAAGGTTTTGCAATTCTGTCGAGCGAGGCTTCATCGACCGCTTCGGGTTGTCTGGTGCTCGACTTGCTTGTTGCTTTCGCGCTCGCTTTGAGAAAAAAAGTACACAGAATCACGACTTCGCTCAACCTTCCTTGATCGTATTCACGCCAGAGTGACTTGATTACAGGCGTCGGGTCTCTCAACCGCGCAAAAGTCTTGTGCCCAAAACGGAAGGAAAGTCGGCTAGGAATGCAAAGTATGGAGCCAAGACGACGGAGGAATCTCAAGATCGAAGGGATATAGTACTGGAGTTTACTGGTGACCCGAGGGGAAAGACTGCAAAACAAGAGGCACCGGACCAGGCAACCGAAGAGATCGCCAAAGGCTTTCGCCATTCGAAAAAGAACCAAGAAGGCAACAGGATCACAACCAAATCAAATCAAATCTGAGCTTTTGAGGTTTCTTGAGACATGTGCTTGTCAATCGATCAACTCCATCACGAACGATGAGGCACATGTTGGAGTGCGCTTAACGCAACAGTGGAAAACTGTTAACGCAACTTGCTCGCAACATATCTTCGGTAAATCAACACTTTCGGATAAATTTTGCATTTTACTAACCAGTCCATTGCAAAGGCAGTTAGATTACCGTATCAAGAAAAGCATCTTTGCACAAACTGCTCGTGCTAAAATGTTGCTTTAAACAACCACGTTCGCAGATCACATCGATCATTCAACGCCCCTGCTATGCCAGACGTGAATCCGTCGGATTGGATGGAAGTCCGGTGCTTTTGCTCGTCCCCACTTCAGCCCAGAAGCACACGCTTCAGCTCTCATCGTGATGGAGGCGAACAGCTCTGGCGCTCTCTCCAGTTGAGCTCACTTCCAGACTTGCGCGAAAGCTGAAGCACCCGCCTGACAACCGAGGAGCTCCACCATGGCTTCAACCTCCTTGCGCTTCACTCTCGCGTGGCTCAGCATGCTGCTTGCGCTGCTGCTCGTCGCCACTTCGACTGGCGTTGCTGCGCTCAGCGCCGTGCAAGAAGAAGAGCAAGGGTTCGTTGTGGACGCCGATGCTGGACTCACGGTCAAGCAGCTCATCCAGAAGCGCGGCTATGCGGTCGAGGAGCACAAGGTCGTCACCGCCGACCGCTACATCCTCACGATGTACCGCCTGCCCAAGTCGTACGATGAGACCCAGAAGAACCTGACGGCCGCCCCAAACAAACCGGCAGTGTACCTCATCCACGGTCTGCTGGACAGCAGCTACACGTACGTGCTCAACTTCCGTACCCAGAGCCTGGCGTACCTGCTCGCGGACGCCGGCTACGACGTGTGGCTCGGCAACAACCGCGGTACGACCTGGTCGCAAGGTCACTTGGACTACACGACCAAGGATGACGCGTTCTGGGACTTCACGTGGGAGGACATGGCCCAGTACGACCTCCCGGCGATGATCAACTACGTCCTCAACACGTCCAAGCGACCTACCTTGAGCTACGTCGGCCACTCGGAAGGCACGATGCAGGCGTTCGCGGGCTTCTCGCTCAACCAGGAGATCGCGCGCCGCGTGACGTACTTTGGCGCGCTGGCCCCCGTGGCGTTCGTGGGTGGCGCGACGTCGCCCGTGTTTGTTGCTCTGGCGAAAACCTACCTCGACAAACTCTTTGAGCTGCTCGGTGTCGACGAGTTTTTCGGGAAGACGCCGATCCTGCAGGACATCATCGGTCGCTTCGGGTGCGCGTTCGTGGACGTGGCGTGCGACAGCATCATCAACGCGCTCACGGGACCATCGGAGAACGTGAACAAGACCCGCATCCACGTGTACATCTCGCAGACGCCCGCGGGGACTTCGGTGAAGAACATGGGCCACTTCGCGCAGGGCATCCGCGACAACACGTTCGGCCGCTACGACTACGGCTGCAAGTGCTCCAAGCTCTTCCCCATCGCGCTGTGCCCCAAGGCGTTCTGCAAGAACAAGGAGAAGTACGGGAGCTTTGAGCCTCCGGCGTTCGATCTGAGCAAGATGAAGTACCCGCGCGTGTCGTTCTTCACGGGCACGCAGGACTGGCTCGCGACGGCCAAGGATACTGCCAAGCTCCGCGCTCGCCTGCCTGCGGGCACTATCGTCTCGGACGTGAGCGTGCCGTTCAACCACTTGGACTTCACGTGGGCGTTCAATGCCGCCGACAAGATCTACAAGGACCTCATCGCGCAGATGAAGGTGTTCGAAGGCGTGGGCTACTGAGCATAGCATACAATTTGAGTATTTTGAGTTGTTCTTGAGTCCCAATGCAAAACAAACCGCACTTTTGTGCTCTGACGGGCGTGATTTCGAATGAGAGCGAGATTTCTTGACCCCGTGGAACTCGAGCAATTCTAGAAGTGGATTCACAATCGTGACCAGGTTGTCGTTCCACTGTGCTGTTGTCATCAGGAGTCCTGATTCGGGAGCCAAAAAGATGGATGGACTGAGATGATCTGAGAACTCTGAGAACAAAATTGGACCCATCGACCGAGCGCAGTTGCTCTTCTCTCTCGCTCTCATCACTCAACGATCGGAACTTGGAGCATTCGCTTGTTCCAGGTTTCATCATTCAGCTCAGCCTGAGAGATCGAGCGAATGAACTTCCACGTTCAAGAAATCAATGCGGGAGCACTCGCCTCTGTCGCGGTCATTTTTCGTCCCGAGGAGACACGAAATAAAATGTGCGGGTTGTGTGTGTGCTCCGATGGAGTTACACCACACTAAAAGTAGCTAAAGCTCCTTCAACAGTCAAGAGTAGCCCTGCAAGCAACTCTCTCGGAGGGAAATCTTGAACGGAGAAGGCGTCGTCGCACACCAACTCTAGGGTCGGAAAAGGGATCCCCATGACCAAGCATCCAGGACTTTCAAGGCTGCAAACATCCGACTGTAGGACTCGCTCGTAAAACCCACCCACCCACACACACAATGCCAACCTGCACCAACAAGTGATATGGGGAACTCGGACTTGTACCCACAGCTCGCGCCAGCACAGGAAACGCATTCGCAGACACCCTAGCGTCATGAAGTGCAGTTGAAGTACTGAAGTGGAGCGCTGGTTCGGGTCTCTTGCCATCATCCTGACGGACGGGATGGAGTCGGAGGTCTCTGGCTGAACTTGCCAATTTTCGAACACTTTTTTTCGAGAAAAGTGCTTTCGCATTTGCATTTTTGCTCCTCATCCCCACCGAAGAGCCACAGAACACTGCGAATATGATGATCAAAGATCTCCTGCCGCGTTGAAGTTGAGGATCACGGCACACCCGATCCTGACACTTCATCAGCGTTTGCTCGACCGGTTCCCCATCTCCATCTCTAGGTGACTGACTAACATTTTGATTGCGACCGACTGTTGTGATGGAGGCAACTCCCAGTCCCAGTCCGGTGCATGAGATGAGTCCTGCAAGGAAGCCTCCTACTGCGCCAACCACCCATGCCAAGCGATGAGCAGCTCGCTCACAGCAGGTGCTGCCCTCACCCCACCTCCAGGCTCCTCGGATCGGCAAGAGCCACCGGTTGACACAACTTGACCTCAGGTCCTCAGTCCTCATTCTCCAATTTGCGCTGCAGACTCCACTCCCAGCCACCACCTCAGCCACCCCCGAGATGAAGCTCCACTTCCACGTGCTCTCGCTCTTGCTTCTGCTGCTCAGCGTCTTCTTCGCTGCCAGCAGCGCCTTGCAGGAAGAAGAGCAGGCCACGCCGCTCGACCCGGACGCCGGACTCAACGTCAAGCAAATCATCCAG
>JAADVK010000308.1:0-30587 GCA_023334975.1 Globisporangium sylvaticum
GTTGAGGAGACAGACTCTCAGGGGAGAGCACTCCGAGTGAGGCGGCCATGCCCCGCTGCGCCGTCCATCGCACAGTTCGTGCTTTCCTGCACAGCGTGGCAGTTCAAGAGCTATGCTAGCAACCCGTTGCTTTGCTTCCCTACCATTCCAAGCTCGATCGTTGCAGCTCAGGCAACGCGGCAGGAGGTAAGGCGTGCAGATATGTTCTCGACCACCTCGAGGACGTTGTTCTCCACAGTAAACACGAGCCTCCTGGCTGCACGGGTACGATCAATTCGGTAAATCACTTGAAGACGTGGTAGGATGCGGGGATGCAGCATCGAAGTGGTTGGTCCCCGTCACCAGAAATGCTGTGACGTGGGTGGGTGACACGTCAACCCAGGACGGTTTGTACCCATGATTACCCGCGAGCTGAATGCGGTATACGCAGTATACGTATTTGACTGTGTGACCCACACAAAACCGCGTGATGTCGCACGAAGGTCGCGCCTCTCTTCATCTTGCGGCGGCCACTCAACCAGCACTTTTGCGAGCAGCTCACGCAGCAATTGAAAGCAGCAAGCAGCAGTGAGAAACAGCAGACCAGCAGCAAGCATGTTCCAGCTCCGTCGCCTCATGGGCTCCATGCGCCTCTCGGGCGGGAACGTCAGCGCCGTGCCTCGCCGCGGCATCGAGGAGTTCTTCCCGGTGCAGAACACGCTGGGCGAAGGCGCCAAGCCGGACAACGCCGGCAAGATGCCGTCCACCGTCGGCACCAAGTCGATCCCGGTCGGCGGCGACTGGAAGGCGTGGATGCTCCGCGAGAAGAGCACCGACGACCTGCACAAGCTCTGGTACGTGCTGCTGAAGGAGCGCAACGCGCTGCTCACCGAGCGCCAGCAGTGCCGCGCCAAGAACATCGCCATGCCGAACGCGTCGCGACGAGTCAAGGTACGAACGATCACGCTTCTTTCTTTTTCTTCTTTTGTTTGCTGCTTGGAGCTGTGGCAGGCTAGCGTAATATGATATGCATGATATGAGACGAGTGGACGGCTAATCACTTGCTGTGCTTCTGTGTATGTGTGGGAATCACAGGTGAAGAAATCCATGGCGCGCCTTAAACTTGTGCTCCACGAGCGCAGCGAGATCTTCCAGGCCAACCAGGCAAAGAAACAGGCAGAGGAGGCGACCGCGCAGGAATAGATGTATAACGGGAGGAGACACACAGCAGTACGAGCGAAAGAGCAGCAGATAAAAGCACACAAACAAACGAAGAATCCCAGCCACAGTCACAGTCACTCGCGTGTGCGTGTGTGCACGTCGTCTGCGTCTTGTTGGTGCAGTGTGCAAGGTACATCCATTCTCCTCTGTTGCTGGCATGTTGTATGGGTTGTTCTCTTTGGGATGTGATGGCGCGCGAGCTCTTTCAAGACCTCCTGCTCTTTAGAGAGATGTGAAGAGCCAGCGTGTGTGGTCGTGTGTTTGGTGATCGATGGCGAGGTAAAACGAAAGATCTCTCATTGCACGACTCAGCAAGTCATGGCACATCCCAACAGCGTCCCTTCAGACAAGCAGTCTCTCCTGGCTTCACTTTCTCCAGACAAGCGCCACTGCACGTCGATCATTTGGGTATTCTCAGATAGGCTAAATTGGAGGGGATCCTGGATGTGAGTGTACCTGTTTCCTGTGAGATCGCAGCAGCAAGAATCGCGGCCGCCAACTTTAGGGTTTTAAGAGAGCGCCGTGGCCATGGGTCGACTCATCGGCAGACACGACGAAGTACGCGTGTCCGCTGCCGTCAAGAGCGCAAACGTGCTCTCTTAGAGTTCATCCTGATTCAGATGCAAACGCATGAAAGCGTGAGTGTGTGAAGCACAACTAAGATTGAGATTGAAATTCATGAAAACAATTATAAACCAGTGCAGAAAGGAACGTCGCTCTCGAAAGGTACATATTCGCAAGCTGCATAGCTATCGGATACGGACAGTATCACATTGCTGCAGGTTCCAAGATCTCAAACGCATTTGTCATTTTCCGTCTCCTCTTTTCTCTCCGAGATCCAGCAGTTCATTTGAAATGGTTGAGTAAACGCTGCTGCCGGTGATCACCACATCACCGCCATTACGATTGACTATGGGGGACAGAGAAGCGTCAAAGCCAGAGTCCATGGATCTCTCTCTCTCTCTCACCATCTCATTCCTCGATTTGCCAAAGATCAAAGATGAGCGAAACTCCAAGCAGCAGCAGTATCGTCGCCGAGTGGGAGCAGCTCAACCACCAGTACGCGCAAGTGGACGCCGACATCCAGCTGCACTTTGTCGACGTCGGTCCGCGCGACGCGACGCCCGTCGTGCTCGTGCACGGATGGCCGGACCTCTGGTTCGCCTGGCGGGCACGTAGCAACCAATTGCTATCCGCTATGCAGTTTGCTGTGGTTGTTGACCATGACTAATAATCGCTATCAAATCTGCACGTTGCACAGTACCAAATCGGTCCGCTCTCCAAGAAGTACCGCGTGATCGTCCCAGGTACGATTGGGTCATGCATCTCCCATTTGCGATTTGGGAATGCGAGTCTATTGAGCTGGCGCACTGACGCAAACGATCTCTTGCCGTTTGTGTGTGTGTGTGTGTGTGTAGACCTGCGAGGCTACGGTCGCAGTTCGTCCCCAGAAGACCCGCAGGTGTACGGAACCAAGAACGTCACGGCCGACCTCGCCAAGTTGCTCGGTGCGGGTCTCATGAGAGCTCACCACGACCTTTATCTACCTGAAGCTCACGTTCGTATCCCTCTGTGCCTATGTAGATTTCCTAAACCTCCCGCGCGCGGCGTTTGTCGGCCATGACTGGGGCGGCGCGATCGTCTGGCGCATGTGTCTCTACCGCCCGGAGCGCGTGCTCGCGGTGTGCGGCATCTGCACGCCGTACTTTCCGCAACGAGACCAGCTCGTCGACGTCAACGCGCTCGCGGTGGCGATCCCGCAGTTCTCGTACATGAAATTCCTCTCCCAGTCTGTCGAGGCAGCAAAGGTCCTGGATGCGGCTCCAAGGCGCTTGTTCACGGCAACGTATCGGTTCCCAGAGGAGCACGAGGTCGACGGAGTCAACGTGCCGTACCTGGAGATCCTCCAGGGCGTCGCTGGGTCCCCGGACCCCATGTACACGGAGCGCTCGGAGCTCCTCAGCGAAGAGGAACTCAACTTCTACGTGCGAGAGTACTCGCGAAGCGGCTTCAAGGGCTCCTGCAACTACTACGCCGTGCGAGCCATCGACTTCGAGACCGAGAACCCGCTGCCTCGCGTCATCCCGCACCGTGCGCTGTACATTGGCGCGGGTGCGGACAAAGTGCTGAAGCCCGAGATGGCGGCGCACATGCCCCGCTTTGTGCCGAACCTGGAGACTGCGCTCGTGAAGGGCGGCGGCCACTGGCTGCTCTGGTCGCACAGCGACGAAGTGACGGAGATTCTGCTCAACTGGCTTGGAAAGGCGGTGGAGCTCGATGATAGTGCTCCTGCCGGAGCTACTCCTTAGCCTAAGGTGGGAAATGTACGCCCAGTCAATAGAGAGGAAGGCAAGACAAACCATTTTGTCGGTACTATAATGGAATAAATGAATCAGGAACTGGGGATGGTTTGTACATGGCTACGTGTCGGCAGAGCTGAGGTCGACTCAACAGGTACGGCTCCGATCCAAGTGCAGCCGCATTTGCTCTGCAAGCGCCATTGGCTTTCGAGCTGCACATCTCAAATCCTGAGCATTTGAAGGAATCGGATCTTCAATCTGGATTATCAGCTATTCACACGAGGCGAAACCACCTGGGAGCGGTGCAAATCGTGACCATTTTTTTTTTCTGTGGCTCCAATTGGATGGAAGGACTGGCCCACCTTTGGATCTAAACGGAAGGCAATGGAGGCAGCCTTCAGTACAAGTATACCTTGGCGCTTGGGGGCCATTTTCGCGAGACTTCAAAGTATTATCTTGTAGATAGGCACAAGACAGCGGTGACCTACGCTTCCATTAATCACTGGTGTCTGTCCGTAGGTGCACTCGAGTGAATGACTGAAAGTGAAAGTGCGTGGAACCCGAAGTGCTCGCCATCACGAGAAACACGCGAATCCCAGTGAGGTGACCTGCTCGCGATCAGCGAGTGCGGGTGCGCAGAGCCAGGACAACCCGATCTTTCAATTGACAAGCATTGAAAATCCATTTGCACAGGGCAATTATTTATACAGGTGTATTTCAGTAAATTTGGTCTTTTCACAAGCCATGAGTGAATGGTGGCATTAGATTATAGAGGTTGACCACCTGGAGTGGAACGCTCCCACTCTGACTGGATCGAGTGCCTGAAACTGGGCGGTGATTGCTCGGATTGCTGAATCAACGCGAAGGAACAAGACTTTCGTCGAAGAAACACGTGTGCTGTGGCTTCACTTTTGCAGCACTGTATCCGTCAACAGAAGGAGTCTCGTTCTCTCTCTCTCTCTCTCTCGCCCATGACGTCATGGTCTGAATGGCCCCAGTGATCCTCAGCAAGCTGCATCCTCGCTCGTTCACTCCGCTATCTCTCATTCACTCATTCATTTCGGAATTCGCCACCATGAGCTCCAGCCAAAGCAGCAGCAGCAGCAGCATCGTCGCCGAGTGGGAGCAGCTCAACCACCAGTACGCGGAAGTCGCCGAGGGCATCAAGATCCACTTTGTCGACGTCGGTCCGCGCGATGCCACGCCCGTCGTGCTCGTGCACGGATGGCCGGACTTCTCGTTCGGCTGGCGCGTAAGTGACATTGCAATTCGCTTATTCATGGGCTTGACGGCCACGTGACTGGATCTCTAATCGGTTATGTCGGTCGCTTTATCTTGGTTTGTGCAGCACCAAATCGGCCCGCTCTCCAAGAAGTACCGCGTGATCGTTCCAGACATGAGAGGATTTGGGAGCAGCTCCGTGCCACGCGAAGTGGAGGCGTACGGAGCCAAGAACATCACGTCCGACTTCGCCAAGTTGCTCGGTAAGAACGCTAAGACTTGTACCAGACACCTTGATGCTGCATCCCAGCTAATCAGATGTTTCTTGTTTGCTTCATTAGACTTCCTCAACCTCCCACGCGCCGTGTTTGTCGGCCACGACTGGGGCGGCAACATCATCTACCGCATGGCGCTCTACCACCCGGACCGCGTGCTCGCGGTCGTCGGCATCTGCACTCCGTACTACCCGCCGAGCGAGCAGTACGTGGACCTGGACACCATGGCGGCCGCCGTCCCAGGTTTTGCGTACATGAAGTTCCTCGCCGACACGGAGGTCGCGTCCAAGCACCTGGAAGCCGCCCCAAGCGCCTTGTTCACCGCGGTGTACCGTCCGCCTCAGCCGCCTGCTCCTGAGGGGGCTCCGAAGGTGACGTTCCTCGATATCCTCCGAGGCATTGGCCACTCCGACCACCCTGTGTACACCCACCGCTCGGACCTCCTGAGCGAGGAAGAGCTCAACTTCTACGTGTCCGAGTACACGGCGAGCGGCTTCAAGGGAGCGTGCAACTTCTACGCGACGCGCGCGATTGATTTCGAGACTGAGCGCGGCTTGCCGAGCATCATCCCGCACCAGGCGCTCTACGTCGGCGCGGGCAGAGACCCCGTGCTCAAGCCGGAGCTGGCGGCGCACATGCCGCAGGTGGTGCCGAAGCTCGAGTTTGCGCTCGTGGAGGAAGGCGGCCACTGGCTGCTCTGGGACCAGAAGGACGAGGTCACGAAGGTGCTTATCGACTGGCTTGACAAGTTGGACACCAGTGCGTCCCCATAAGCTACAAGGTTGCAAGTGCGAGGACCTGTAAGGAGGTGCTTGCGCATTTGATGTTGATTTCGTTTGCTTGTAGTTAAAAAAATACGAACTCACGACTGCATTGAACTTCCAATCCAAACCCGGATACTGCGCTGCACCTGATCGTAGTGACATTCGCTCGATAGGCAAACATCCGTCCACCTCAATGGCAGCGAAAGCATGCCCCCGATAGGAAACATGTCAGCTTTTGGTTTAGCATATTGCTGGCTCTCTGCACAGCTCTGGCCATGAGGAGAGACTTCTTCGAGGTCTAAAAGATTGTCCACCTTCAATATACCCATGTCCAACCAATGTGGACAATGCAAAGATGCCAATTTTTCAAAGGAGACCATTTTTGAAAACGACTTTGTTTTTATGACTCTTATTCGAACAATCGACAACGATACTAGGACGCGAGTTGCAAAGCAAAAGAACTGAAGGAATTTACACGCATGAGCAACGAAGAGAGCCTCGCATCCATCCGAGGAGAGACCTTAGTTGTGAGGTCGCACAGAGCCCGTGGTGTAGTTGCCCAAGGCAGCAAAGCCAGTCGAGGTCTGCGATCGCTGGCTGCCCTGACGGTTCTTGTTCGTGTTTCTGTTGTTGCTCGTAGGCGCCTTCGTCGTCGTCGATGGCTTTTTGGTGGTGGAGGTCGGCTTTTTGGTGGTGGAGGTCGGCGTTTTGGTTGTCGAAGTCGGTGTCTTCGTCGTGGAGGTCGGCGTCTTCGTCGTCGTGACTGGAGTCGCCGTGGTCGAGGTCGGGGTCGCTGTCGTCGCAGTCGGCGTCGCAGTGGTGGTAACTGGGGTTGCAGTGGTCGTCGTTGGCGTCGTGGTCGTCGTAGTGGTGCTGGTCGACGTTGAGCCGCTCAGAGCCAAGCAGTTGACTATCAGAGGAGAGAATAAGAGAAAAGTTAGCAACTCCGTTGGCATCAACATCAGTCTGAAGTAAATACGGTCGGGCACTTACTGTAGACTTGCCACTCGTTCGTGTGCATGGCGATCCAGTAGAACGTGAACTGGGACGCGCCGGAGCACTTGGAGTTGTCGATCGGGACCTCGGCAGCCTTGCCGGCGGTGTTGTACGCCGTCGCGCAGTTTGTGTTCTGCATCACCATGACGTCGTCACACCACGCCTCGCACGGGCCTTCGTGGGACTCAACGAAGCCTTCGCCCGTGAGGTCGGTGTTCTTGCCCCACCACACGGAGCTGCTCAGCGTCTGCTTGGTCTTTGGGGTCGAGAAGCCACAGTCGGCGGTCGCGCCGGAGACAACAACCTGGTTCTTCAAGATCATGGTCTTGATGTCGCTGTACTGGCCGTCGGCAAAGTTCGTGATGAACGACTTGACGTTGTCCGCCGGGGCCGCAGAGAACGAGCCGCTCGGGTACACGGACGTGCCCTGGAAAGTCGCCGAGTACTGCGTGATGTCGCCGGCGGTCGAGAGGAACTCTGCGACGGGCTTGACGAGGTAGCCGTGCGCGTCAACGCCTGCGATCTGGAAAGCAGCGAGCGCGGCCAAAGTACTCGAGATGATGCGAAGGTTCATGATCGCCTGGTGATGAATCCGAGAGGAGGAGGAGGCTGGTGTTCACTGGGAAGGAAAGTTTGGGAATGAGGTGAGGAGGGCCAGCCAAATCTGCGTCCAGTCGCAGGCTAGCTGAGCTGGCTGATGGAGGCGTGTGTCTCGTGCTGAACCAGTGGCCATTGCTGTATACGGGTGTGTTTGGTTGGGATGTTGGACTCCTCTTTCATGGGCGATCTCACAGCCGGAAATGGATCACACGCGCCAGTTCAAGATCTCGCCGAGCCAATGCGGCTCTATCTGGGACTTTCTGCCATAGTGACTGAGAGCGTCTAAATTGTTTTCTGATCTCGGATGGTCTTCTGTTCCTCCACATGGTAAAACAAGGATGCAGTTAGAGCGGATAGTCGTTGAAGCCAACGATAAAGCCAAATGGCTTGGCAGGGTCGGTATGTTAATAAAGATCGGTAATGATCACCTTGGGCATTTGGCATCCAGTCGTTGATTCATCTCAGCAATTTGCCCAAGAGCCACACAGAGCTGAATCAACCCCAGATGGTGTTCAGCAGACAAACGTGCGCACGACACTTCAGTCGTCCACTCTGATGACATGAGGCTCGATCCCACGATCCTGGGACTGTTAATTCGAGAGCTTACAAACAGATCCACACACAAGTACGAAGAGCCACAAGTCAGAGATACCCATATCCGCAAACAAATGCGGACTTTCTTCGAAGAAAGGTGCAGGCACACCAAAGATCTCTGAGAGAGAGCACGTACTGCCTTGAATTGGCTTGACGCTGCTCTAAGGCTGTTGCAATGGGCTCAGATAGGTAAAAAAGAGCGGATACCACACACAGAAGCAAGCAAGAAAGGCAAAGTCAAGAGGAACAAATGCAGTCTGAATTACCACAATCAGTCAGCGCGAAGCGTGCCATGCTGGGAAAATCAACACTGCGATGGCTGACGGAACAAACATGATGATGGAACGCGAACAACCCGTGCGCCTGGTAGACCTACAACCTCGCTTGGCGCTTGTTGTTGCGTGGAGCTTCGATCGTCTGCAGCCATTCGTGCAAGAGCGCGTTCACTTGCTCCTTCTGCTCCCACAGGATCCAGTGACCGGCGTCTTTGACAAGCTTCATCTGCAGGTTCGGGATGACGCTCGGCATCTTGTTCGCCATCTCCGGGCGGAGCACTCTGTCGTCTGCCGCGGCGATGAAGAGCGTCTTGTGGGGGAGGATCTTTGGCAGGTTCTTCTCATTATCAAAGTCGATTTTGCGCGAGCCATAGTAGTGGCACGTGCTATGGAACCCATTGCGCGAGTACTGCTCGACGTAGTAGTTCAACTCGTCTTCCGAGAGTATCACCGAGCGCTGAGTGTACACTGGGTGATCAGCATTCGTTTGGAGGCCCTTGAGAAGGCTGACCACTTCGATTGGCTTGATGTCCTTCGGGTATTCCTTGTTGCGACGGTACATCGAGGTGAAAAACTGCTTCGGAGCCGAATCGAGGATCTTGCCCGTGTTCTCGGCATCCGCGAGCACTTTTTGGTACGCAAACTGTGGCACGAGCTTCACAACGACGTCAATGTCAATGTAGTTGTCGTGTGGTGGCGTGTATGGCGTGCACACTCCGCACACTGCAATCACGCGCTGTGGGTGGTAGAGGCACATGCGCCAGACCATCGCACCACCCCAGTCGTGACCGATGAACACAGCCTTCTCGATATCCAACGCATCTATTCACCATCATCACAATGGAAGACAATAACAAGCAATCAGTACACTGACAAGACCTCATACAGATATGAATTGCATGAGCATCGTACCGAGAAGCGCAGCAAAGTCGCCCGTGACGCTCTTGCCGCCGTACGATTCCAGGTCCCTTGGCGCAGAGCTCTGTCCGAAGCCGCGCATATCTACCACAAAAAACAACAACAACACGGCCACATCACATCAAACATCAGCTGAGCTGTACAGCAATAAATGAACCCATAGAGCCGCATGCGTATAAGCAATAAGAATGTATCCCTAAAAAGACAAGTGATCCTTACCTGGCACGATGAGGCGGTACTTTGGCGAGAGCGATTCGATCTGGTGGCGCCAGCCGAACCACATGTCGGGCCAGCCGTGCACGAGCACGACCGGCAGCGCGTCGCGCGGACCCACGTCCACGTAGTGGATCTTGATGTCGTCGGCCGTGGTCACGAAGCTGTGCGGCCACTTCTCCCACCAGCGGCCGGGCGCGTGCACATACGAAGGCGAAGGCGAAGGCGCCATGCTTCACTCGATCACCTGCTGCTTTCCCTTTCAGTAGCGCGTGCGGCAGAATGCGGAAATTCGATGTGTGGGTTCCTCATATGTATGGCGGTTTGTATGGGGACACTTCGTACCTCAGCGGAGATGCAAACCCAAGTTGCAGTTGGCAAGTTGCCTGATGGATGTTTACCTCAACGTTAAAAAAATCTTCAACCTTTTTTAAGTTCGCGGTATGGCGCAGCGCGAACTTAAAAGAAACGCGCGCACTTCACACCCAAGCAGCATTCGGGATTCAAATCCACATCGTGCTGTTTGAGGTGACAAAGCAGCTCTAAAGGCCGGCGCGCAGCTCAAGTGAACGAGGTTGCGGAGGCGCTCGGATGAACGCAACAACGAGACGCGCGCGCGAGTGAGCGGTTCGCTGGCTGTTTCTCCTGCTCCTGCCGCTAAAACTATGTGCACGAACACCTCGAGCGGCGTGCGCGCGCGGTCACAACTGCCCGCGTGGCCGTTTGTCACGTGCTGCTGGACTGAAGCTGCTGGTTTGTAATCTCTTGGGCGAAACACCAACCGGCAAACGCTTGCAGGCGTGAAGAACAGGAAGGCGGAAGGAAGGTTGGTTTCACGTTGGCATTTCGTTTGTATTTATTTCGTTACTTCAGTATGCTTCAGAATGGGGCCGCTGGTTACGCGTGCGTTTTGATATCAAATGAATGTGTGCTTCCCCCAATTTAGGTGGAAGAGCGCAACGCAACAGCGCTGACTACGCTCACGTCTTTACTTCGCCAAACGACCCAGACAGGCCCAGTCAGTCGGTCAAGCAGGCAAAGCAATCACTTGTGTCGATTCTCGCTCACGTGCGCAGCCAACCAACCGGCTGCTGTGGATGTTGGGTGGACCTGACAAACGCGTTCGTGATCGCAGCCGAGTCACGCATGTGCTTCCAACACTACGCTGTCTCGAGTTGTTCTCTCTGCTGGTCGTTGCCGCCCTTGCACTCGTCGTCCCAGTGGCCGATGCGGCGCTGATTCGCGTGTCACCGAAAGGTGTGGACGCCAGCATCTGCGGCATTTTGGCATCTCCGTGCGCGTCGTTTCGGTTTGCGCTCCTGAACATCGCGCAGAGCTCGGACACCGTCGAGCTGGCAGCAGGCGAGTACGTGGACTCTGGACCGACGATCGAGGTTGGCTCTGCGTCGGCACTCAGCAACATCACGATCACAGCAGCAGCTTCCGCAACGACAAGCAATACTGCTGTGACCATCGATCGCGCGTACAGTGGACGGCTGTTCAAGTTCGCGGCGGGCGCTGGCGAGATCCACATTTCCGGGATCCGTTTCTTGCGAGGCGGCTGGCAGGACCCCGACGGCAGCAAGGACTACTCGGGAGCACTGATGCAGTTTCTTGCCTCAGATGCCGATATCGAGGTTGTAGATTGCGTCTTTGAGGCGAGCAAGAACCCAAACAAAGGCTACGGAGGCGGCGGCGGCGTTGGCACCATCTCGGCAGGCTCCCCAAAGTTCACAAACTGCGTGTTTACAGCGAACTGGGCTGGAGTTGCGAGCGCGTTCCATATCAGCAGCACTTCGGCACCAGTGTTTGACTTCTGCACGTTCGAGAACTTGGGCTGCTATGCTGGTGGATGGGGTGGCGTCGTTGTCCCCGAAGACCAGAGCGCTGGCGCGTGGAAGAACTGCGTGTTCCGCGACAATTCCTGCGATTATGGCGGTGCGGTCGACGATGGCGGGACCGCGACGCCTTTGTTCGTTAATTGCAGCTTCGAGTCCAACTTTGGCGGCACACTGGGCGGCGCGTACTATGGATTCGGCAACACGCAGACCAAGTTCTCCGGCTGTCGTTTCTATGGGAATCGCGTCGGAAAAGGAGGCGTGGGCCAAGATTACTACCTGTCGAGCTCCGCGTCCACTACTTTTGAAGACACGCTCTTTGGCAGGGGACCGAATCCAGTTTTGATCTCAGACGGAGCGTCAGGGGCTGCAAAGGACAACTCGACTCTATCGATGATTGGGTGCACAGCAACAGGGTATTGCGCAGCGCTGGGTGTGATCATCTTCAGTATCGACGCGCGCGGTTCGATTGAGTCCTCGACCTTTTCAAATAACGAGTGCGTCAGAGGCGGAGCGATCATGGCGAGCACCAAGCCCGTGTTCATCAGGAACTGCACGTTTCTGAGCAATGTCGCGTCCGAAGGCGGCGCTGTCTACTTTGCAGCATCCGCCGTCTCGTCCAACAGCATCATCGACAGTCATTTCGAAGGCAATGAAGCCAAAAGCACGGATCAGCGGACCAGCCACCGTCACGATGTCTGGGTGCACGTTCAAGGCGAATTCAGCTCAAGGCATTGGTGGTGGGGCGGTCTACCTCGCCTCCGACACGACGCTTTTGATGGACAATTCGACTTTTGAAGGCAACCACGCGAGTTCAGGAGGGGCGATCTGGTCGGAAGGCAAACTGAATGCTACGAGAAGTGTCTTCCGGAGCAATTACTTGCTGACAAACGACGAAAGTGCTGGGGACGCGTGCGGGGTAGATGCCGGTGTGGGAGGCGCAATCTACAGCACACTGGCAGCCATGTTGCCGCTCGATGGGGCATCAGCAACACCAGCAACAGAATGCAAGATCGATCAACTGCAGCTCGACACGCTGACGTTCGAGCACAACAACGCTTCAACGGGTGGTGGAGGTGGCATTTTCCTCAACCAGCAGGTGCCTCAGTGTGTGAAAACCAAGGAAACGGTGTGCAAAAACTGCACTTTCACTGGAAACGATGCTGCTTATGGGGAGGATGTTGTAACAATCGTGGACACGCTCCAGCTTCGGTCGAAGAACCTTCCGAGCAAATGGGCTCTCGTTTCGGGGAATGACGTCTCGATTGGTGCGAGTGACTTGCTCGGCCAGGCACTGCAAGGCTCTCACCCGCCACTCCTAGTTCGACTCAAATTGCTACAGCGCGACGAGAATGGCGCTGCGAATGCGTCTTCGTCGCCATCGACTACTGTCTCACTGACGACTAACATCTCGCGCACGATTCGAAACGGTGAGGCGATTTTCAAGGCTCTTGCGCTGCGCATGGCATCTGGTGAGACCAACAAAGTCGATCATCCGTTGACGCTGAGCTTCACGAGCGACACTGGTGCAGTTCACACGGCGGGTGGGCCTGACACCACTGCGATGACGCTGCTCGTGTCGATCGTACTAGAAAAATGCGCGCAAGACAATGGACTTCTCATCGCTGACGGCAGCTGCCTGGTGGAAGCCTCTGGTGGGACGGACAGAGTGGTCGCGGGCATCATCTTCTCAACCTGTTCGTGTTTGACGTGAGCCTGAGTCACCCAACGTTTGTGCGCGTGGCGTACGTCACGTGCTACGCGTTGTCAGTGATCCCGTCGGTCTTGCTGGTCCACGCGACGGTGCAGAACATCGTCGCGCAGTGGAAACGCACCAAGGCGCGGAAGATCTTTGCGCGAAGGAACCGAGTCGGAAACACAGAAAACAGCACCGTGTCCACGCGAGAAGACACGACCGAAACAGAAGGCAGTGCCACGAAAGACGAGTCCGGTGGGAACGAGACGAAGACGAACTCCAAGGTGATATGCGGAGCAGAGAAGAGCAGCAGCAAGACGGTAGTAGATCTCGCGGCCGATCCAGCGACACTTTCCAAGCACAGCACGAGGAAGCTCATCGACGCCTGCATCAAGCACGAAATCGAAGTCTGCGAGCACGAACTCGAGTACTATCGCACACGCGCGACGCTCATGAAGCGCGTGCTCGCTCGCCTTGTCACCGAAGACCTGCTGCTGCTGATCCTGAATATCTACATCTACCTGTCCAACCACTCGGACGAGACCTTTCTGCGCTCCAGATTCCGCTCTTCGCTCGAGTTTTCGACTTTCCTGAGCGCGGTGAACTTTGGTTCCCAGGCGCAGACGATCGTCACGTGGCTGCAGATCAACAAGGTCGGTGAGATCAACAGGAACCTGCAGACGCTCAAGCGCCTCAAGATGCGCATCGAGAGCACAGCCAAGCAACTCGATATCGACATTGCGAAGCCTCGTTTGCAAGTAGCAACAGCAACAGTATCCCCCATGAAGAAAGCCCTAGCGCTCGATTTACCACCAGGTCGGGTTGAATAGGACTAGCTAGACTTTAGTAGTGGATACATAGGTTTTACCGAATTCCCCCAACAACGCATTCAATTAAGCATACAACGCGATTTTGCATTATCTACCTCTGGTGGTCTTCGTTGGCGGTTGCGCCTACCGATAGCTCCCCGACCGACTTGACCTTTTCATCCTGTGCTAATAGTTGCAACGTGTTCACGACAAACGCCATCTTGACGCGCTCAGCTGGCTCGCGCTTCGTCATCAAGTGGATCAAATTGCGTTGCTTTAGATCCATCGATGGAGGAAGCAGTGGGCTGTTGCCTCTATTGAGTTGGTAGTTGACTTGAGCAGCAGTCATGACGTTCCCCCACGGGATGTTCCCACTCACAATCTCGATGATGCACATCGCAAACGAGTACACGTCCGACGCAAACTGTGGACGTCCACCCGCCAAGTACTCTGGAGCCCTCCAATTCACCGCGCCAATCTTCTTGACCTCGGTCTGGATCTCCGCCTCATTCAGCAAACAACTTAGACCAAAGTCGATCAGCTTCGCTCTACCATCGGAGCCCACCATGATGTTGTCGCACTTTAGATCGTTGTGAACGACATTTTTCCCACGCAGGTACTGAATTCCGAGCGCCACTTCGTACATTTTCTGCCATGTCAAACGCTCATTTCCAGGCTTTTTCAAAAAGTCCTTCACCTCGCCGTTTGTGGCGTGCTCGCACACGAAATAGCGCTTGTCGACGTGGCACGCGCCGTATAACTTGAGCACGTGCGGGTGGCTCAAGTGGTGCCACACGCGCACTTCGTGCAGCAGCAGATCGGTCGAAATCGTGTCGAAATCTTCCTCGTACCCCATGAACTTGACCACGACAGGCGTGTCCAGCCAGAAGCCTTTGTAAACCTTGCCGAACGAGCCTTGACCAATCTGATCCGACTCGCCGAAGACCAAGTCCCGCAGCGAGACGTACCAAGTCGGGGGGAGGTGCAGTAGATTCAGCGAGGCCTCATCGAGTCCAAATGTCATGCTGCTGCTGCGATGATGGTGGAAGAGCAAAGTGTACTAGCGAGACCGCGCTCGAGCTCTCGCAAACACATTCTAGATCCAACGAGATGCTGCTGGTGGGGTTCAAGCCCAGCATGCGCTGGCTGTCGATGTCGCCTGGATCTTGACTCCAGACACGAATCGCATCCGTCTTTGGCACCTCCAGCATGTCCAGCAGGCGGTCCAGCGCTGAGTAGACGAGATGGTGCGACTCAGCAACCCTGCGGCTTCTCGCCAGCTGGTTCACCGACTTTTCCGACAATTTCGTGCTCAAGAATCGCTGGAAGCGGGACAAAAGCGTGCTGAACTCCACCACTTCGACGTCTTTCACAGTCTTGTTCCGGATGTGAAGGAGATCGAAAATATGTTCGAGCGCTGGGCAAACGCGCTTGGTCATCCACTGACTGTCCAGAAAGCTCTCACATCTGGATCTGATGTACCGAAGCCTGCTCGGAATCGTGTCCCCCAGCTCTGAAAACACGTGCTCATCGATACTCCGAACGCGAGCCTGCTGGCATAAACACAAACATATTGGGCAGATCAGTGATGGTAAGTTGCGCTGTATCCTGTAGGTCAGTAGCAAGGTCCTCACCTCTGGCGTTGTCCCAGGACTTAAATCGTGCGACACTGACAGAGATTCGCTGGTCTGTAGGCTGCTGTAGTGGACAAACTGCTTCAGTCGAGCCACCACTTGATCAATGCCGATGCGCTCACTTGGGTCGTGTGCACACATCTCTATGATCAGCTTCCAGCACGCATCGTCCAGATTTGCAGGACGCTCTGGAAAAGCTCCTTCCTTGACGAGGTTGTGCGCAGTGCAGGGGTCTTTCTCTTTCCACGGCAACTCGAGCGCCACAGCTTCCCAAATGCACATCCCAAGTGCGTAGATGTCAGACGCGCTTGTTGTAGATAGCTCGTTTCGAGCCAACTCGGGTGCCATCCAGTTCCATTTACTTCGGTCATCCGAGTCAAAGCGGAAAGGATTGGAGCGAACGCCAGCCAGCTTTGTGGCCAACGCAGGCGTAACGATGATATTCTCACCTCGAAGGTCCCCGTGGGCAACACCTTGGCTGTGAAGGTATTGAACCCCGAGCGCTGCATTGTACAGATGCTTCCATGGGGAAACTCGATTGGCAGTCACACTTAGAAAGTCGTGCAGCTGCTTCCCTTCGGAGACCAACTCGTAGACAAAAAACATGGGAGCTCCGATGTGGCAGGCACCAAACAGAGGGGAATTCTCCGTCTGGTACATCGCTGTAGCGAAGAGCGCCTCCACGCGCGATCAGAAGCTGCACACCGGGAAAGAAGCTCCAACGAGCAGCTGAGATCAAAGGCGTTTCTCCTTCATCAGTTCGAACATTTGCACGTGCGCCGGCTTCAAGCAGTGCTTGAAATATCTTCATATGACCGACGCGACCGGCAAGAGTGAGCGGCGTGTCGCTTTCCCGATCTGAGCGACTTGACTTCAGATGTACATTGACGGACGCTCCGTTTTCAACCAGCGTCTGCACCACACCAGTGTGACCGAATTCTGCGGCGTAACACGGTGGCGTTCTGCCATCGTTTGTTGTGACATCTGCTGGCCTCCGACGAGTGAGCTTCCTCATCAAGGCTTCGTCGCCTACTACTGCCCCAGTGAACAGCATCAGCTTATCGTCCGAGCAACTCTCAGAGTCAAAAACTGTGTAGCGAAGCAATCTCTCGACCACTGCCATCTCCTTTGCTCGCGCTGCATACGACAACGCAGAGTATCCATTGCAGTCCCTCGTCTCAAAGAGAGCACCGTGCTTGATCAGCTCGAGGATTGCATCCACACGTACGTACTGAGCTGCGTGTGATAGCGCGGTTCTGCCACGCTTGTCCTTTGCATCCACGACGGCACCATTATTGATCAATGCTTCAACGACCTTCACATGTCCCGACGCAGCTGCACACGACAAGGCGGCTCGCCCATCGTTGCCCTTGGCATCAATGACGGCGCCGCATTCAATCAGTTTAAGGATTGGAGCGACTCGGTCGAACGTGGCTGCATACCACAACGCACTTCGTCCGAAGCTGTCCGTGGTGTCCACGACAGCGCCATTGCCGACATCATGTTTTTCAGTCCAAAAACAATTGGGCAGTGAAGTACAGTACTTTCTATTTCTGCCAATCAAGAGCATTCTCTGAACAAAATTATCGTATTTCACCGAATACCTAGTAGATAAAAGTCTAGTTACAACTAGACAGATTTCGAGACTTTCGCAGTCCCCACCCGTAATTTGTTTTCGCAGGTTTTGTAACTTGCAAAGTGAAATTCTTGGGATTATCTTAAGCAAATCACCAGAATTCACGAATTGTATGGAGAATCAGCCCAGATTCCGCAGGAAAGTTTGTGTGGTTTACCTTACACCTGTGAAAAGTATACAAATGGGATTCCACCCATTCGTTGAACTTCCGGAGTACTGGGTTGGCAACGACAAGTCCCCAGACAATTTGCCGAGTTCGCACTTCCAAACGTAATCTTTGACCGCGGTGACAATTAGAGGCTCAGCAAACATCGGTTGAGTACCAGGATTTTTTAGTTTTGTGTGTGGCTCCTGCACTTCTGAGAGGAAAGTACACAACCACGAGGCCATGCATTGTGGGTGTGTCATACGCCAACACTCCCGAAAGCGAGTGAAGAGTGAGTCGAGCACGCATGCTTGCAAAAACTGCAGAACCAGTTAGCAAGCCTACTGCGTTTTTGTTGGTGGAGGGTGGCTCACTTTCACATTTGCAGGCAACTCAGACAGCCAGCCTCCGACCAAGCATGACGATGACAGACTCCTCCACCTCGCTCGCGCCTCCACTGGACGACGCTGCTGCCGCCCTCAAGCTCGAGATGAAGCTCCAGGACCTCTTTGTGCTGGACGAGCAGGCGACGGCGACACACCCAGTGCTGCGTGGTCTCCACAGCCTTGACATCGATGAGGTGGCGGTGCTGTCTGCGGACACCGAAGAGCTCCTGAGCGGCATTGATCCCTTTGACTCCGTCGTGTTCGTGGATGGGACAGACCTGATCGCTGCTCGACATTTCTCCAGCGCATGCAGCACCAGCAGCGCTTTTGATAGCAGTGGCGACGACCCGAGTGTGTCAGAAGCCTCAAGCAACTCTACCCAGTCCAAACCCCTCGTCAAGCGGGACCGCAGGTGCGGTCACCGACCTGGCGCCGTGCGCAACCCGTCCCGCGAGCGTATGCAGAGTGAGATCGGGCACCTGCGCCAGCAAGTCCTGAATCTGGAAACCCAGCTGCAGAGCAAGCACGAGAAGAAAGCGTCGTCGTCAATCTGGAAGCGCATCGCGAAGCGTCAGCTGTCTGCATGCGAACGCGCTGGAAAGGAGAACAAGCGACTTAAGAGCACAGTCGAGCTCCAAAAAGAGCTCGTCGTGGGCATGGAGGACATGCTGTACAACTGGCAGCAGGCTGCCACCCCATCGCCTGTCCTTCTGGAAACTCCAGCCCACACTCTCATGCCACACAAGAACGTTCACCTGGAGCCTGGAGATATTTTGCTGTTCGAAATGCTCGTATCGGAGCTGGATGCAACATACCTGAAGATCGACGACGCATTCCAAGACGCAGGTATCGACCAGCCTGGTAGCAGGAAGTCGTTCACTCGCGCCACGCCGAAGTCGAGCACATCAGGCGCTGGCGCGCTTCGGTCGTACCTCGAGTTGGTCGAAGTGGAGGTCTCGCCGTTTGCGTTCGACCTGGTGAACCGCGCGGCGATGATCTGCGGCGAGAAGCAAAGCAAGTCATCTGAGTGCGTCGTGTACAATGGCGACTGGGGGTTTGAAGACATCGCGACGCAGAAGCACCGCGTGAAGCGGGTCTGCGACGGTGGTGTTGAGATCTACTTGTACATGCTCATGGCGCTCAAGATGTACACGTTTGAGGACGAGGTCGTCTGCGTCTGGCGCAGCATCTTCAAGAGCGACAAGCAGTTCCCCGACGCGTACGTTCAGGAGATGGGCTGGTTTACGTCGGAGAACCTGGCGTCGCAGAGGATCAGTAGCACCAGCAGCACGACCGGTAGTCTGACCAGACTCTGCGTCCACCTGGAGCCAAAGAGCTTCAGGATGCCAACCACAGTGATCAAAGCAGAGGCCGACGTCATGGTGAATCACGTGGTGAGCTGCTACCGCGATGTCTTGGATGAGACAAACGAGATGATGGAGAACTTACTGGTTCGAGAGAGCTCTAACTTATCAGCACTCTAACAAGAGGTATAATAGTAATAATTCACAACAGGCAAGGATCTGGCCCACTGGTGGGAGGTAGACTCTTGATACAGTAGCAGGTTATGGAAACGATTAAGAATATACCTCGATTTTTTAGCAAGCCAAAAGTTCCACAGCGCGATATTTAATTTGTACAGCTCTGACCGACTCTGGGATCATCACGCGGGATAATGAACCTTGGTCCTCACTGGTTTTCAGCAATTCGCTGGGGTCTGGTGGGGCTTCTCTTACCACACAAACAAATAATATTAATATTTGAGATTCAGTTTGTACAAAGTGCACAGGCTTATTTGCTGCTAGATTTCGGATGTTATAGTGAATAACTGCTGAGCTTGAGGAGCTCAGGACAAAGCTTAAGGTCGTTCTTTGCCTTTACTGCTTCGTCATTGTCAATACTACAGTGTATCTTCCGTCTCTTTGGAATTTTGATGTTAAATTAACGTTTGTTTTGTGGGTTCATTACATCCCTCGTGGTGATTTCAGTTTATCAAGGTTCCTACTATATAACTATATCGTGAGCGACTTCTCCTCCCGTCTTCGGAAAAACAAAATGTACGCGCTCGAGCTGCAGAGTTGCGGCTTCTTGACCGCCGACACGGACGCGTCGTTGAAGTCAAACCACTCCTGGGTGTCCTTGTTCAGGCACTCGCTGTTGTGGAAATTAACACAACACAAGACATCGCAAGTCAGCTCTCAAATACATGGACAGCTATGCAAAGCACCACGCATACCACAGAATACGTACGCGGTGTAGTGGCCGCCGTTGAGCGGCCCGACGTGGTGCACGACGCCCGTGAGGTCGTACGTTGTACTCCCGTCGACCACCGCGTCCGCTGCGCAGTAGTCGGCGATGTCGAGCCCCTGGCCCGGGAACTTGATCGCCGTGCTTACTTTGTCGCGGCTGAACGTCGAGTACGAGAACCGCTTGAGGTGGATCGCGAGCACCTGCGGGAGCCGGTAGAGCGAGATCTTCTTGGACACAGCGCGGTGGGTCTTGCATTTCCCGCAGTAGTACGCGTCGTTCTCGTTCAGGAACTCCTGGTCCGTGTACGCCTTGAGACAGTCCTGGACCGAGCACCCGCCTCCATTCGAACCCGAGTGCTTGTCGTCACTATGCGCCGAGTGCTTGGAGGACGGTGATGAGGAAGAGCCAAAGACGCTCGATATTCTCATGTGGTGGGAGCTCTTGGGCTGCTTGGTACGGGCAACGACAGGTCCCAGAACGCGTCGAAGCACAAAGACCGGTGGTTGTACGTGCTGCAGCGGATCTCGGAGCGCAGCTGGCCGCAGAAGAGCTCCGAGAGGTGGCTCAGGTCGCGCTCAAAGTAGAACTTCCAGTGCTCGTCCGAGACTCGCGGTCTTTCGCGTTCTCGCGGTCCTTGATCTCGTAGTACGGCGGCTTCTTCTTGATCTTGTTGAGGTCTTCGTGCCGGCCGTCGAGCAGGAACCGCAGGAATTCCTGCGCGTCCTGCTGGTCGTACCCGGTGAACCGCAGCGCCACCTTGCCGATCACGCGCTTGAGCTCCACGGGCCGCGTCGCGCTGAACTTGTCGTTGCTCCAGAGCGTCTTGATCAGGTCGCCAAAGGCCCTGGGTTTAGGAGATACGAGGAGGAGGAGGAGTGTTAGTGCGCCTGGAATACCAAGCTAGACATATAGAACCAAAGTTCATTCAGTCACTTACGATGCGAGCGCGCCTTTGGTCGGGCTCGACTCGTTGATCTCCTTGGCGTACAATCCTGACTGGAAGTACCGGACGACCGCCGGGGTGTTGCTCACGCACTGTAGGCAGCTGTTCATGAAGCTGAGTAGTAAGATAAGCACAAACAGAGTGGTTAGAGTCTTAGCTATCGTCCAACTAGGCAATGTCTGGACATGGCTCCCCCCTCACCAGGTATTCCCCAGGTTTTGCAGCCCCGCGAGTCCTTTAGGGTTGCTCTTGTTGACGATTTCGCCTCCAGGAGGGCCGGGCAGGATGCTGCAAGAGCTGTTTTCACGCGTCACGCCCGAGATCTGGAGCCGCTGGTGATAGGAAGTAGACGATGGCGATGACGATGTTGAGGATAACGACGATGAGCCGACGCTGATGTTGCTGCTGCCGCCCTGGGTATTCGAAGCGCTCAGCGCTGGCAGACTGCTACCGCTGTTGTTGTTGTTATTGCTCGCTCCGCCAACAGTGATCCTGGTATTACCACCACTGCCACCGCCTTCGACAAAGTCGTCGTCTCGGTCTTTGAGGAGACCGAGCGCGAGTAGCTGTCCGAGTAGTAGGTCGACGTGCTGTTGGAGCAACTGCTGGCGGTGGACGTGGACGACGACGACGACTGGTTGCTGCCCATGCTCAGCGGGTGGAACCGCGTGAGCGACGCCAGCGCGGACGACGCCGCACTGCGAGATGCGCTGCTGCCGCTGCTATTATTCAGGATGTTGCTACTGCTTCAACTTGGTACCTGAACGGAATATGCAGTGCCCATGTCTGGTATCCTTCATTGCCTTTATACAACCTGCAGCAGCGGGCAAAGGGACTTCCAGAGTTGCCGAAGCCTAGCTTGAGGCTGGTTGGTGACCAGCATCGCTGCGTCAGGTCAAATCTCTCGGGAAATCTGTCGCGATCTAGTAACTCGAGGATGAATTCGAACGGTTGATGATCAGCCACTCTGCCAGTCAGTGGAAGGACAGACTAAAGAGACCGCCGTGTGGATCGCTCTTGAGTCGGATGTGCAGATGCAACCAACACGGCTGGAATATCGCGTGTCTTGGATTTGGATGGGGTCATGAACATGCCGCCTCAAAGCTGCTGAAGCATCAACTTTGATTCACAAGCCTTGAAGCAATCCAGCGTCTTGTCGAGTCCTTGTGTGGGCTAATTGACATTTATCTTTGAGCAATCGTAATGAAAGCTGGATTGGAAAGCGAATGAACAGATATTGACAGAATCGCAGGAGAGGCCCACTCGACCACAGATAGAATCAGAACGTCTCTGAGAGTCCTCTCATATGAGTCGCTCTTCGTGGGACATCCGTTGACCGCATAACCTCGTTCAGGCAAGAAAACTTGCGCGTGTCGCGGGTTGCCACAGGCACAACAAAGCATTTTTAAGATCTCTGAACAAAGCATGGAGTCGCCTGGGCCATTCCTTCTCTGCATGCGTTGCGACTGAAGCGGTTGACTTTCGCACTGCTCCTGGGATCTGCCCGGAGAAACGACTGGCGTAAGTTTACGAGCAGAACAGTCCGGCGGTCGTAATTGTCAGGGGGACAAGAACAAAACACCAAGTGCAGGTCTGTTTGGTTGGTTGGTGGGATTTGGAAGAAGTTGGAGTTGCTGTTGGGTGTACAGCGATGGCTGGAAAAAACGTTAAACCGTGACGTATCCGAAGACTAGTCGTGCAATTATACCCAAAGGAGTTGCCAAACCCACGCTTCAGCTAGCAACTACTGTACTGGCTGTCCAATGTGTGAGTCCTAAGTGTATCTTCATAACTTGGTCTGATATCAGAAGCAGGTTTTTGATTAACGAATGGCTCATTTTGCTCGTCATCAAGCAACCTCTTGAATTCACGTTGATACTCCCCGTAACCAGAAGCGGATTTGTAGGATTAACTTCAGTGCTCAAAACAGCAGAAGCGAGAACGAAAGTCGCCCACCAGTATCCTTCCTCATTGCTCTCTTTTCGGAGGCTCGAATCCGAAATTCTTGTGACAAAACGTACTCTGGAGTCCGCCTTTCCAGCTCAAATCGTTCAGAATATTTCGTGGCTCGCGCAAAAGAGATGGGTTCTTCACAAGAGGGACAGAAAGCGCGCAGATGATGCATGCATGCTTGAAGACACCTGTAAACGCCTCATGCCTTGCGTTTACACTCACTTATAATCTAGATGCGAGCAGTATTATTGACTGTGGGTTTCCTTACGATCCGACGCACAGCAACGGAGGTGGTTGTGGTTGTTTGCGTCGCTACTGGACAGTGCTCTGGGCACGAGGCCACTTTTTTTCATTCATTGAGTCCCTGTTGCCTTGAAAACAATTCGGATTGTGAGCATTCCGTCAGAGGACAAGGATGGAGGACGGGGTCCTCTCAACTTCAACCGCAGCAAAGACAGAGAGCGGAGAAGCGACGGCGGTTTGCTCGTCCGCGTGTACTCTGTGGGGTGGGTGCGCGATGAGAGAAGCGCTCGCTTTGCAAGGTCCTTGAGATGAGAGGCTGCTGATAGCCAAGTCAAATCTCCAGGAGAGGCTCACCACAATCGCTTTCCATGAAACGAGCTGCTGCTGTTCGCGAGGATATCAGCTCCAGTCCAATATTGCGCTCAGGTCAAGCGTAAGTCCACAAGTGTCATGAAGACGAACAACCAACCGTCCACGTTCAAATCACCCAGATTGGTCTGCTTCCAACACCGACCCAGGTGGATGTAAACGAGTCCATCATTTGGCTCCATGCATGGGAGAACTTTGCAGGATACCTCGTCCAAGCATTCGCTGCGATCTCCTGGTGGGAGGAGGAGGTGCACCAGTTCTTCCTTCCGCTCAAGTGGACCATTCCGATCGCTTGGAGAAAGAGGAACGATCGGAGGAGATCCCCCAGTGGCACTGATCGGGTGATCTGCCATTGAGTTCGTGGGCAAAAGACAAGCACCAGACATCCATCCAGCTTTTAACTTTTGAGCCAATCCACCGAGTACAGTACTGTAGTAATGTGCTGTGTGCAACAAGCCGTGCAAAAAATACTGAGCAAAGCGACGAATCGATCAGCGCGCGCTCTCGCCTGCTGCTCCGACGGAACGCCTAGAGAAACCGCAACGCGGCAACAGAAAACAACTGCAGCACACGGAGTAGTGTGAAGTGATTCTTGAGCCAGCGAGACATGCAGATTCGCGAACGGATGGTGATTGATGGACTCGCGTTCCGCAGGAACAGCAGGTGTGACGGTCACGTCCCCACCGCAATGTGACTGCGTGATCAAGCCAGAGCTTCACCATAATTTGCGATCTAAAAATCAGGCGTAATTATGAAACTAAAGAGGGTATTTTCGCACATAATAATCAATTTATGGTCCTAGCCTCGAATTAATGCTGTTGAAAACACTCGACAATTTCTGCACACAGAAGAGGAACCTTTGGAAAGCTCGTATTTTAGAATAAAGAACAGTAGAATGCCCAAATTTAGTTTATTTGCGCATACCTTGTCGCGGCATTGTGGTTCCTGGACAGGTGGACGACTGGAGCTCCGAACCAGCTGGCATTTGTGCTTTGCAGTCGTCCACTTGGAGTGCGTTTGTCCTGACGCAAAAGCCGCGTTCTGGTCTCTGATCCAGCGCCACAAGAGCGATCCAGCGCCTCGTGATCATGAGCTCCAGTAGATCATGGCGCAGAGGCACAGGTGGTGGCAGAAACCCTGCTTGCGCTTTGTCAACCCTACGCTGCGTTGGATGACCATCTAATTTTGACCGCGTGCTTGGTTTGGGATTGATTTGGTGAATGAACTGTCTTGTGTTGTCCCTCCTTTCCGCTGACTCTCTTTCTCGTCTCCCGTCTGTCGGATGATCGGCGACCTGTCCGGTTTCTGCGCATCCCCTCCGCTCCCATCCCACTCTGTGCAACATCCTACAGATTACTCTCGGTCGTGTAGTCTCGCGCGCTGCGATTCCAGCTGGCGGATGCAGAAATGGGGTCTGGTGCGCGTGGGTGAACGACCTTCAGCCTGCCTCTCTCACTCACAGTACCCGCTCGCTCGCTGTGTGAGCAGCTCACGTTGAGAGGACAAACCGAGGATAGCGCCTGCACGGCATTACCAAACTCGCCTCGTGCCGATCACGTCCCCCGCAACGAATTTTAATCACTGCCCCCTTTACGCCTCACCATGAACCTCCGTGGCGTGATCTCCCTGCTCCTCGCCGTCGTGGCCGTCACGTCCGTCTCGGTCGTGTCTGCGAACGACGCCAACGACATCGAGGCCTTCGACACGTCGCTCGAGACCAACTCGACCGAGATCTACGACAGCGAGGACGCCGAGCGCAGCGTGGACTCTGCCGAGGAGGACATCCCGCTCTACGACGAAGGCAGCACCGGTGAGATCACCGAGGACAGCAACGACGACGCTGAGCGCTCGCTGGAAGACCCAGACGCTGAGACCGAGGAGACCGACGAGAACGAGACGTTCGAGGCCGCGGACGAAGACAACGATGAAGTCGGCGCAGACGCGGACGCTGACGTCCCTGAGGAAGAGACCGAGGAGGATTTCACCGACGCCGAGCGCTCGCTGGAAGACCCAGACGCCGAGACCGAAGAAGTCGGGGCTGACGCCGATGACGCTGGTGATGATGAGACGTTCGACATCACCGACGAGATCCTCCCAGAGAGCGGTCCAGAGGACGACATTGTCGGTGCTGACGCCGATGTCACTGAGGACGAGACCGAGGCGCCTGAAGAGACCGAGGAGGATTTCACCGACGCTGAGCGCTCGCTGGAAGACCCAGACGCCACTGAGGAAGAGACTGAAGCACCTGAGGAGGACACCGAAGAAGTTGGCGCTGACGCTGACGCCGTCACTGAGGACGTTGACGAGAACGAGACCTTCGAGACCTCGGATGAGATCCTCCCAGAGAGCGGCCCAGAAGACGATGACGCTGAGCGCTCGGCGGACGAGGAGACCCAGCCAGAGACTGCGGACGAAGAGGCCGCCGACGAGGCTGACAACACCCCAGAGGAGGAAGAGACCGAGACCCCAGAGGACGACGAGACCCCAGAGACTGAGGATGCGAACGAGGACTAGATATAAATGAGAATCGGTCTTTGTGCAGCCATCATCACTCTGTCACTCTTCATGAGCGCGAGGGGTGAAGCTCGCTTGTGTATCATCTGCTGTAGCAAGTCTGTTGGGTAAATAAAATTATGATAGTAACTCGGAAAGAAAAAACACCACTTTGTTTTTGATAATCCACGACATCTACCGTATTGAGTTCGTCCATTATCTTGCGTGATTATATGGCAAATGGGCAGCTAAACGGTGTGCTTGAAACGAAATGCTGGAGGCGCCATTATCAAACCCTGTACACACATGGATATCCACTATTGAGATTGATGGGGATGTCATAGATCTCCCCCCAACTGCAAGCGACCACTGCGGCGATCCCGAGAGACCGCCAAACAGCGCGCAGACAGGCAAGGGGCTTGATTTTGTTCTAGGCAACAAGTAGCGCTAGCAACCAACGGAGGAGGAGTGGTTTGCTAGAGACTCTAGAGAATGCAGCCAACATGCAGAGACATAGTAAAAATAGAGGCACACAGACGCACAATTTGGATCGCGGTGGAATCAGCAATCTCATGTAGAATTTGCTCCTCCACGACAAGTCAGGGAGCGGAAGCTAAGTTCGCATCATCTTACACCGCACAAACACATTCGACACACGCACAGACTGAGCCGACTGCACAGCTACACAGGCAAATACGCCACTGCCACCATGATACTGACTGACACTTGCTCAAATGAACAGTCGATCCAACAAGAGCCACTTGCTCTCCACTGTGTTGAAAAAGCTCAATGAGAGGCTCTGTAGGTTGTCGGCTGTTTCTTGCTGGGTGAAACGTGCTCCTCTCCCTGCCAGTGATATTGAGCATCTTGACAGACACTTTAATTTACACATGTGATGTACTGTAAAATCTACTCTCAACAAAAGCCATAAACCTCTTTAAAATGCATGTCGAAAAACCAGTAGCTTTTTGACTTCATATTTGTAGGCTGACGACGCCAATTTGTTTTGGTTGCTTCATCCAGCTATTGACAGAGTCTCACATTATTGAGCGACAACGAAAATGAAATGGGTTGATGACACTTTGCCACCTCATCATGCTTCTCTCAAGAATGAGCACATCAGTCGCGTCAATAGACCATTCATTAGCAAATATTAAATACATGCATACGTGCAAGTCATATGCACACACACAAGCCCAGCTCTAGTCATCCCACTACGCTGCTACAGCGATCGCAGACTCCTCCGTGGGCTCGTCCTTTGGCAGGTGCACCTCCTCCGGCTCCTCAGCCGATTTAACATTGGTCTCTACTTCTGCCAGGCTCTGCATTGCTTCACCTTCCCGCTCTAGCTCTTCCATCTGCTTGAGCTCCTGTTTCCTGGACTTGTAGCCCACGAGCATCCCGCGCAGCAGCACGCGCTTCTCGCAGATCAGTCGGTTCAGGCGAATCTCCCGCAGCGTCGACTCCAACGACTGGATCTTCCGGAACGTGCGGCCCAGCTTGCGCGTCCATTGCTGCCACTGGGTGTACTGCGTGTCGTCTTCCGGTGCGAGCTGTTTGCGCTGCGCACGCTGCTTCTCCATCTCGCTGGGCCAGTGGATCGACTGGCCGCAGACGCAGCTCACGCTGTCGCAGCCGTCGACCTTGACGAGCGTCACGTGGCAGCCGCGGCACTGCAGCACGCAGTCGTCTTCGATGAAGTCGTTGCACTGGCCGTCGTGGTGCACGCTGGCCTTGCACTTGAAGCACACGATCTCGTCGCAGCAGAGCGTGCGCGTGTCCGGGTGCAGGAACAGGTGGTAGAGCAGCAGCGTCGCGCGGCGCTCTTCGTCGATGATCATCGTGAGCACTTTCCAGAAAAGCGCCTCAGCGTTATCACCAAAAGTGACAAAGATGAACTCGTAAAACGGCTTTGTGTCCTCGCGGTGGTAGCAGAACGCGCGGCAGCGCTTGCGCAACGTGGCGACTTGCGCGGCCTGCGAGCGAGGCAGCGTCATGAGCGTCGGGTCCTGCTCCTGGTACTTTGGGAGCATCGTGTACTCCGGGTTGTGGCAGCACGGCGACTGGAACTCGCAGCTCTGTCGGCACAGGATCTCGTACTTGTCCAGCACATGCGAGTGGTCGAGTCGCCACGCGTCGTCGTTCGCAACTGCTGCTGGTGCTGGAGCCTCGGCTGGGGGCTGCTCAGCTTCAGCTTCGCCCACAGCATTGCCTTCGCCTTCGCCTTCAGCAGCGCGATCGTCGTCGGCATTCTCAGCTGATGGTGAGGTTTCTGCTGGCGGCTGCTCGACATTATTGCCGTCAGCTTCGGGTTCAGCTACAGCGTCGCCTTCAGCAGCGCCAACGTCATTGGCATTCTCAGCTGATGGGGACTGGTCGACTGTATCCACGTTATCGCCTTCAGCTTCCGGCTCAGCGGCAGCTACGCCTTCAAGAGCTCCATTGTCATCAAGTTCGACATCGTCACTATTAGTCGCATCCACAGCCGTGGTCGTCGAGGCCGACGGTGTCTCCACCTGGCCGGGCTTCACGAACTTCTTCCACACGTTCTTGTTCATGAGGTTGAGGCAGATCGGGCAGCGCACTTTCGGCAGCACGCCCGGGTAGAACGAGTACACGCTCGCCGTGAGGTGCTGCACGAGGCACTCGGCGCAGATCTCCGCCAAGCATGCTTTCCCGCACAGCCGCGTCACCGCGTCGTCAGCGAGCAGCACGTCCATGCAGATCTGACAGACGAAGAACGGTGGGTCTTCGACAAAGTCACGCGTTGCCTCCTCGCAGCTCAGCGCCGCAGCCATCGCTGCATCGGCGCTCTCGTCGTACTGCTGCGGTGCGGCATTCTCTTCAGGAGCTTGTGGAGTGGGCTCTTCGTCAACAACAGTCGCTGCTGCGTCCAGCTTGGCATTGATCATGGCGTCAAGCTGCTCACTCTCTGCGAAAATGGCGCTAGCGGGCACGTCTGCGAACACGTCGCTGTCTTCAGGGAACCCCATGATCTCTACTGGTGTATGGTGTATGGTGGGGGGAGGCTATGGGGTGCGGCTCTTGGGGGTTGTTGGAGAATGAGAGATCAAGGGGAGAAGAAGGAGGAAAGGGTTCATTGTTCTCATGGGTGGAAAAAATCTCCAACAACTGTTGGATTGTTGTTGTGGAGCTCTTCACTGTTGATGGGTGAGAGTGAAGGTTCTGCTTCTGAAGAAGGTGCGAGTGATGGTCGATCTGATCTGCCAATAAGGACGCGGCAAATCATGTCAGGTGGGTTAATGACTTCTGATCGGGCCTCTTCATAGTTCGCGATCAGATCTGACTCCACTATTCTTTGGTCAGTACTCCGAGGTGCAAAAAAATCGTCGCGATTTGAATAGTATCTGGAGCACGACTTTCGTCTTACTCTGTTAGATAAATTAAATAGCAGAGTAAGACGAAAGACGTGGCCCAACTCCTTTTCAAATGGAAAGCGATGATGGTAGAGGGGGTATTTAAAACACCACTGGAATGGAGAGATTGGGTTATGGGTTGGATTCTTTTGTGCTGTTGTTGGTGTTCGCCTTCTTGGTTATTGAATATCCAGATTCTCACGCCAGCAATTCGAGGGCTTTCCATTTTCACGAAAGACAGTGTAAACGATGGTTTGTGTCAAATTTGAAGGGTGATTTGATTTCCTAGCTACGCTTGGAGTTTTATTAGCAAGAGGATCCAGATCCTGATTAATTAGCTCGAAAGTCCCACGGTGGTTTTACCGTTGATGAGTCGCTGGGATGCCGCCACCTCATTGGCGATCGAGCGAGAGGATTTCCATCCTTCGCAGAAGCAGGTTGCGGGGTGATTTCAGATCAGGACTGTAGTTTCCCACTCTTCTCGTGTGCATTGAGTTTTTATCGATTTAAGAAAGGATATGAGCAAACGGCTGCAGCTCACCTGCACGAGTTTAGAGCAGTATCGAGGTTGGGTGTGTGCTGCTCAATGGCGGAAAATAAACTCTATACCTTTACCGAATATTGATCTTATAAGAAAATAATTTGAGGATCTGGCATTTTGATGAAGCACTGCGACTACAAACGAGTGTAAAGGGAGATGGTGCTGATGTGCTAAATGAGTACTGCATTCCTGTTTTGATCGGATTCTAGTTCAGAAGTGAAGCGCGGCCAACACTGCGCCGGACGAAGGGGCATCGCAAGGCAAAGAACACGATCGAAATTGGGCAACACTTTATTAATCAAGGTTTTTAAAATCAATACACCTTTGTATAATTATGTTATATCATTCTATAATGTCTTTACATAGTGTGAATACCTTTTTAAGTAGCAACACAGATCAGGTATTGATTGTGCAAAACTAATTGGAATTGATTAATTGAAGAGCATCCTCACTTGATCTGATAACACGACTTTCGAAAGACACAACATGTACCCTCTGCGATATTATTATTATCCCAGAGGAGGATTGCAACGAGTGTGCCCTTGGCCTCGACCCTTCTGCCCAAAATGCAGCAGCATCTCGTAATCTAAGCGAACAGCATCTGCTTTTACCAGTGAAGTCCGCCCCAGGCACATGTCCAGTTTGTAATGCAACAAACGCAAAAAGCAGGTGATTGGCAGTGCACGCTTTCGCTTCCCGCACTGCACCTCAGCCTTTGTGCACAAATTCTAGCACAACACAAAGAGACTGGTCCTCTAGCATTAGCAATTGAATAGCTTCTCATCGAGCAAAACCCGCTAGCGCGCCAGCACCTCTCATAGAAGAACACCAGCGAAGGATCTCGCAAACGAATTCGAAAAGCTTGTTCTCAGAACCTCGGCTTAAAATGCGTTTACGTATTTGTCTGCCCTGCTTCGA
>JAADVK010000309.1:0-30562 GCA_023334975.1 Globisporangium sylvaticum
CGGCGAGAGTGAGGACTGGAGCAAAACGCGAGCAGATCATTTGGAAATCTGCGCGCTCCCAGCCACAAGCTCAAGCTCTCGCCCTCCCAATCCCAACTGTTTAAGATGAACCCGACGCTCGCGATCGCTGCCAAGAAGGCGTCGATGCCGGCGGCCTCCCGCCTGGCCGGCAAGCGCTTCTTCGCCTCGGGCAAGGAGATCCGCTTCGGCGTCGAGGGCCGCGCCGCCATGCTCAAAGGTGCCGACCAGCTCGCGAACGCCGTGCAGGTGACCATGGGGCCAAAGGGCCGCAACGTGGTCATCGACCAGGCGTTCGGCGCGCCAAAGATCACCAAGGACGGTGTCACGGTCGCCAAGAACATCGACTTCAAGGACAAGTTCGAGAACATGGGTGCGCAGCTGCTGCGTCAGGTCGCGAACAACACGAACGACGCCGCCGGTGACGGCACCACGTCCGCCACGGTGCTCACGCGCGCGATCTTCAGCGAGGGTTGCAAGAGCGTCGCCGCCGGTATGAACCCGACCGACCTGCGTCGCGGCATCCAGATGGCCGTCGACCACGTCGTCGACGAGCTCGCGAAGCTGTCGCAGGACATTGACGACAAGCAGAAGGTCGCGCAGGTGGCGACGATCTCGGCGAACAGCGAGACCGAGATCGGCCAGCTGATCTCTGACGCCATGGAGCGCGTCGGCAAGGAAGGTGTGATCACCGTGCAGGACGGCAAGACGCTCTTCAACGAGCTCGAGGTCGTGGAGGGCATGAAGTTCGACCGCGGTTTCATCTCGCCATACTTTGTGACGGACAACAAGACCCAGACGTGCGAGATGGAGAACCCGTTCATCCTGCTCGTCGAGAAGAAGGTGTCGTCGCTGCAGTCGATCATCCCAGTGCTCGAGACCGTCGTGAAGCAGCAGCGTCCGCTCCTGATCATCGCCGAAGACGTCGAGTCCGAGGCGCTCGCCGCGCTTGTGATCAACAAGATCCGCGGTGGCGTCAAGGTGTGCGCTGTCAAGGCGCCAGGCTTCGGCGACAACCGCAAGGCGTCGCTGCAGGACATGGCCGTGCTCACTGGCGCGACCGTTGTGTCGGAGGACTTGGGCCACCGTCTCGAGACCACGACCCCAGACATGCTCGGTTCGGCCAAGAAGGTCACCGTGACCAAGGACGACACCCTCATGCTCGACGGTGCCGGTCTCGGGGAGCTCGTTGAGGAGCGCGCCAACTTGCTGCGCGCGTCGATCGAGTCGACCACGTCGGACTACGAGAAGGAGAAGCTCCAGGAGCGTCTCGCCAAGCTGAGCGGCGGTGTGGCGGTCATCAAGGTCGGTGGCGCCAGCGAAGTCGAGGTGGGTGAGAAGAAGGACCGCGTCGTGGATGCGCTGAACGCCACGCGTGCCGCTGTCGCCGAAGGTATCGTGCCAGGCGGTGGTTGCGCTCTGCTCTGGTCGGCGCGCACCCTGCCGTCGCTGTACGAGAAGTGCGCGAACCTGGACCAGAAGGTCGGCGTGCAGATCATTGAGCGCGCGTGCCGTGCGCCAGTGACCCAGATCGCCAAGAACGCCGGTGAAGAAGGCGCGGTGGTCGTGGGCAAGCTGCTCGAGAGCGAGTCCAAGTACTTTGGCTTCAACGCGCAGACCGGCCAGTACGTCGACATGGTGCAGGAAGGTATCATTGACCCAACCAAGGTCGTGCGCACGGGTCTCGTGGACGCGTCCAGCGTGGCGTCGTTGATGATGACCGCCGAGGCGTTGATCGCGGACCTGCCAGAGGAAGCCGGCGCCGGCGGCATGCCACCAATGGGCGGCATGGGTGGCATGGGCGGTATGGGCGGCATGGGCGGTTTCTAAGCTGCGCGTTCGCAAGCAAGCGAGGCTAACAAGCAAAGCGCATTAGGTAGTGGAGGCTGACAGCGAAAGCCAAAGCTAACACAACCTGGCGTTTTGCATGGAAACCCGACCACCGTCCCCACACGTACTCGTACCGATCAGTCAGTTTGAAAGAAAAGAGAACAACCGAAAGTAATAGATGATTATTAGGCCACTTTGCGCTCGTGTGTGTGTGTGTGTGTGTGTGTCGTCTCGCATGTGATGATGCGAGTGTGCTGTGTGACTGTGTTGCGAGGTTCTCGTTGAGCGGGATGTGTGAGGGACGAAGGCGAGGCGACTGCGTCGAGAATGAGAAATGATTGACTGGTGCGGAGCGACGTCGCTAGGTGCATGCGAAGGCAGGCCGCAACAAGACACCGCAATCGTCTTGAGTCGATTGGCAAAGAGGACCATGTCGGATGCACCCACCCACAGAGAGACTGTCGCTTGAGCTCTGCTCCACAGCGCCATCGCGGCGTCATCAGGAAAGAAAATCAGGCGCTCGTAATCGCGCGCGCGTGCTGGCCGTCCGTCCATTCCATTTTCATTTTCAGCTGCCGATCTTTTCGTGCTTTTTGTGGCTGAGGAGCTGAGGAGGGTTCATTTTGTGACACGCGAAAATAAGTATTTTTCACCTCGTTAAAGTATCTTTGTCTCAGCCGAGTCAAATGCTAGTACGCGGAGTTGTTTGCAGAGCAGTTCTGAGTTTACACGTAACTTTAACAGATAGATACAGTACTCGATCGATTGTGCCAAAGCAAAATCGTTTGACCTCACCAGATCAACCGTCGTCACAGGATCGGTTCCCTTCCTCACACTCACACTCACGTTCTCTGTCCACCTCTTCTATCAGTTACACGGTCAAGCTAAAATAATAAAAGGGAATACGAAAAACGCATTAACATCAAATGCGAGCATTTGACAATTAGTCAGAGGTAAATTAGTTTTAAAGAAAATCCATCGGAAAGTCTCATTTTGCGCCTGCCTTCATTTCATGCACATTTTCAGAAGCTCAGCTCATTCGGCAATTGGCTCCCTCCAGCAGACAGCAGACACGCTTCAGTACCAACAGCAGCAGCAGAAGAATGGCGTCCAGCGACGGCAGCAGCAGCGGAGCTCTGCGCCAGCGCAAGGGCGGCAAGAGTAACCACTCCTCCCACTCCCACGACGGCGCTGCGTCAAAGACCAACACCGCTGGCAGCAGCAAGCTGCAGCGCTCGCAGAGCTGGCACGCGGCCGCGGCGGACCACGTGATGTCGCGCAAGCGCTACTCGCTGCTCGCGGGCGTGCTGCTGGGCGTCGCCGGCATGTTCGTCGCGCGCGCCGTGTACCTGGACCAGCCGATCGAGGACATGATCCCCATCCCGTCCGAAACGGTACGCGCATGTGTGAGAGAGAGTGGATCATAGAGCTCTACGTACCTGCACTAGTGATCTAACAAGGCATGTGTGTCTGTCTCCGTCTCTCTGTGTGTGTGTTCTTCGTATTATTAGATGAAGCTCATTGGCGAGAAGTTCAGCAGCTTCGAGTTCAAGCGCGTGAAGGACGAGCTCTATGACTACCGCCCGTCGATCCTCACGAGTCTCGAGGAGCAGGAGCGTCCGGGCGTGCAGCTGGCGCGTGAGGAGAACGTGAGCGCGTACTCGCCCGTGGTGCTCATCCCCGGGTTCTCGTCCACGGGCCTGGAGATCTGGAACGGCGGCGAGTGCAGCAAATCGTACTTTCGGCAGCGCATGTGGGGCACCACGCGCATGCTGCAGCAGTTCATGCTCAACCAGAAGTGCTGGCTCGAGCACGTGATGCTCAACCGCTCGACGGGGCTGGACCCCGAGGGCATCAAGCTGCGCCCCGCGAACGGACTCGAGGCCGCGGACTACGTCATCGGCGGCTTCTGGGTCTGGGGCAAAGTGATCGAGAACCTCGCGGACATTGGCTACGACAGCAACAACATGTTCATGGCCGCGTACGACTGGCGCCTGGCGCCGTCGCTCCTGGAAGTGCGCGACAAGTACTTCACGAAGCTCAAGTACACGATCGAGATGGCCAAGGCGGCCAACCACGACCGCAAGGTGGTGCTCGTGACCCACTCGTACGCCACGCAGGTGATCTACTACTTCCTCCAGTGGGTCGAGAGCGAGCGCGGCGGCAAGGCCGGCAACGAATGGGTCGAGAACAACGTCGAAGCGTTTATCAACGTCGCCGGCCCAACGCTCGGCACGATCAAGTCGGTACGTTGTTGTTGCGTGTGGCTCGTTAGGCATCTTGTTATGCAACATGGTTGAGGCACCTTATCTAACTGCGATTGACTGACACCTGTGCGTTATACAGATCAGCGCGTTGATGTCGGGCGAGATGAAAGACACAGCAGAGCTCGGAGGGCTCTCCAAGTTCCTGGGCTTCTTCTTCGGTCCGCCAGCGCGTGCTGCACTGGCGCGTTCGTGGCCGAGCGTGTTCACGATGCTGCCGTTCGGTGGGGAAACCATTTGGGGCACCGCCGAGTCGGCACCCGACGACCTGGCGTCGCGCTTCGCGATGCCGCAGGCGGCGCCATCGTCCTCAGACGAAGACAACGTGACTTTTGACGCGAATCTGATCCCCGAGCACGTTGTGATGCACGGCAGCAACGGCGGCGTGCTCAAGTTCACCAACAACTCGCACGAGAACGTCACGGCCAGCTCGATCCACGCGCTGCTGGGCTCGCTCGACGACAACCTGGACCACTTCAACGACTGGTTCAGCACGGGCATCGCTAAGGACGACCCGTCTTCGGCCAAGTACGACCTGCCAAAGCACTGGATCAACCCGTTGGAGTCGACGCTCCCGAACGCGCCGAGCATGAAGCTCTTCTGCTTCTACGGTGTGGGCAAACCCGTCGAGCGCGGCTACGTGTATATGACGAACCCCGAAGAGGAGGAAGAGGAAGAAGGCGAGGCCGGCCAGCAGGACGAGCACGCCGGCCACAAGCGCATGGTGCCGTTCATCCTCGACACGGAGTACAACGACCTGCCCTGGATCAAGGCCGGCATCCGGTACAGCGACGGCGACGGCACCGTGCCGCTCATGTCGCTCGGCTTCATGTGCACGCGCGGCTGGGCGAAGGGCTCCAAGTACAACCCGGGCAACGTGGACGTCCGCGTCCGCGAGTACAAGCACAACCCGGTGTCGATCATCTACGACCCGCGCGGCGGCCCGGCGACGTCGGACCACGTGGACATCATGGGCAACCACGAGCTCATCAAGGACATCCTGCGCGTCGCCGGCCGCGCCTACGAGAGCGTACCGGAGCGCATCGAGTCGGACATCCTCGAGATCGCTAGTCGCGTGAACCTTGATTAGGGGATTTGAGCAAGCAAGTTTGACAGACAAAGGGTGGACGGGTGTTGTAAAGTCTACTCTTGCACTTCCAGACTAAACGATGTTTGACACACAGTAGTAGCAAAACGAAACAGAAGAGGGGAGGATAAAGGGATTCAATATAAACGAATGAAAGTGGTTTGAAGTGGACCCATCGCGCTCGCATCGCAGCCTTCATTGCGGTTTGCATGGAGGTACTTGAGGACTTCCAGGTGCCCTTCCAACGCAGCTCTGAACATAGCGATTTGGGTGTACCCCTCAAAGCGATTCTCCTGGAGTAACTTGACGACATCAAGGTGTCCAAACCAAGCGGCATAGTCCATTGAGTCTGTCGAGCAGCCTTCCGTGCGATTCTCGTGGAGGAACTGGACGACGTCGAAATGCCCGCCCTCAGCAGCTTTGTCTATCGCTGTCTTCGTGCTCAGCCTCACGTGATTCTCGTAGAGAAAGAGCACGACGTCCAGGTGTCCCGCGCCTGCAGCAGCATCAACTACCATCGCGTTCTTGAAGCAGTCTCTCTGAAGCGGAGCAGCCACTTGAGAACAGTAATTCGACCGTGCTCTGCCGCAGCCTCCGCTACCCGGTAGTTGATCGTCGACGGAAAATGTGCATCGAGCCACTCGAACAGCTCGACAGACACAGAGTCTTCCTTTAGCGCGTAGCGGACATCAGATGAATCTACTGAGCGGCGCCTCGGGAACTTTTCATCCATTGCGTACATCCATTGGATAAGATCAAGTCTGGCATAATGCACCAGAGAACCAAGAATGCCGTCGGGCAATCGCTCTGCCTTTTTCGTCACCAGCCGCTTGAACATGTCGAACTGCTTGTTTGACAAAGCGGTGTTGATGCTGTAGTCGAACGAGAGCTTCAAGGGGATCTCTTCCACTGGCTTGACTTGGTGCACTTGGTAGATCAGTTTGAGTGTCGTCCAGTCGCTCTTCGCAATCGCGAGGCGCACGAGGTCGCCTCTATAGTCCTCGAAGTCGCTTGGGTCCTGCGCTCGCTCAAACTCCCAGATGGCCGAGAGGATTCCTGGCATCTCGCCGTTCGGCTGAGAATTATTCTTGGTCAGTTCTTGGTCTTGAGCGACGTTCTGGTGCGTATCATCGATCTTGCCATCGTTGCTGCTGGTGTCGTCGTGGTCGGGTGTGCCCATCGATGAGAACTCGACTGTGAGCTCCAGTTTGCGGCTAGCGGGGGCGGTAGTGCACGACCCGCTTTGTGGGAGAGGATTGCACCACGGTGACCTTAGAAGATTTCGCAGCAGTTCATGATTCAAACGTAGCTGATCCACACAGACTACTGATAAATCATTTCGATTCCCTCAGATAAGCGCATCAAAACTCCCAAAGTTTTGGAGGGCTATTCGAGCCTATTTTAGTACAGTAGTTATGAATGCCTACACTAGCAATGTTTCTCATTTAGTGCACACAATATTCTTTTTGAGACCTCCTTTGGATGTGTCTATTGCAACCAACGACATGATATGGTGTTCAGTACTCTCTCTGCATGCAAGTCTTCAAGAGGACAAGTTTGTCCGACACGGGGGCAGACGTTGTCAGCGGAGTTCCGACACGAGGGTCACGAAAAGGTTCACTGTATCAGATCGCAAATGTATCAACTTCACCTTGACCTTCCTCGGCAGCACCCATGCTATATAATAGGGGGCGACAAGCAAGGCGGCAGCATATTCTTGAAGTGCTTAGCAGGATTGTAATCGATCGCAAGGCTTAACTAAGCCTGACAAACTAATAGCCTTTACAAAATGCATTCTCTCTTCGCTACCAGTGAAGTTGGGGCATCTCTAATCTCACTGTGTCAGGTGTACACAGGTTTTGGCGAAGTGTACTCTAAAAGCGCTTGCGAGGGGGTGCCCACCCCCAGCGGAGTCGCAACGGCGCCGAGCTCCAGCTGGATCTTCGCGGTCATGGGCGAGTAGATGTACGACGGCGACTGGCGCAGCTGGCGGTGGTAGAGCAGCCCGCACCCGAGCGCGATGAGGTTCAGCGTCATGCTCAGCTTCGACTTGGTGAACTCGTTGATCATCACGAACGAGCCGATACAGAACGGGAGCACCATCATCGCGAAGAGCCCTCGGTCCGACAGACTCGCCTTGTAGGGGCGATCTAGGTCCGGCAGCTTGTACCGAAGTCGCACGACGGCGCAGAGTTCGGTCACGCACGCGAGCGACGAGAGGAAGTTGTCGACGCCCAGGATCACGTTGAAGTCGAACATCGCCATGAACGCAATGATAAAGTAGCAGAGCAGGGTCGCGCGTCGCGGCACACCATTGGAAGCTGTTCGCCCGTTGTAAGGAAAGAGTGGATGAGGTGAGCTCGCAGAGTATCACAAGGGCTTCATAACAAAATGAACAAAAACGAGTATACTTACTCGATGAAGTACGACGGCGCCAGTCCCAGGTCAGCCATCCCAGCGAGCTGGAAGCCGTTCTTCGTCATCTTCGCGATGTACACGCCCAAGTTCCCCAGAATCGCGCACACGAGGAACCAGGAGCGGAGCGTTCGCCCAGCGATCTGCTCAGAGATGATCGGGTAGAAACCGTCGGCTCAGAGCTCGTAGCGCGGCTTGTCGACGCCAGAGGCTGCGAGCATCGGGATCGAGTACGCCAGCGCGACGAGGAACACTGTGAGCATCATTGCGCGCGGGTACGTCTTGCGCGGGTGTTCAATCTCGCTCGCGTACGCTCCTGCGGCATCGAAGCCGCTGTAGCTCCAGTAGAGCACGCTCGCCAGTCGGCTCCACTCGGGCTCGTCTCAGACCACGAGCCAGTTGGCAGTGTCGATCTGCGGCACGCTGACAAACACGAGCACGATGAACGGGAAGATCATGGCGATGCCCAGCAGGAGCAGGAACCGTCCGACGGCGTCGATGCTGTAGATCATCGGGAGCATGAATGCTGTCGCCACAAATACACGCACGATGTACATCCAGAGCGGCACGAGGAACGTCTTGACACCGGCGTCAGGACCCACGAGCACGGCGTACACAGAGTCGACCATGAGGCACGGGTAGATCGCATTGTCGATCACGCCGGTGACCCAGGACCAGTAGCCGACGTAGAAGCCCATGGGGCGACCGAACGCCTTCCCCACCCACGTGCAGAAACTCGAGTCGGTCGGGAACGCCGAGAAGAGCTCGGCGAACGAGAGCGCGAGCAGGAGGCACCAGATGAACGGGGAGACGAGCGTCGCAAGGATGCCCACGAAGGGACCGCACGCCGCCACGATGGGCTCCGAGCCCCACGGTCCGCCGCTCACATTGAAGTACGTGATCAGCGCTAGGCTCACGACGCCGAACTTCCTGCGAGCGCCGCCGGTCACCGCCTGCCTGCGCTGTTCTGTTGGCTTGTGATGCGACTTGTGACTGTGTGACCTTGGAACTGGCAGCAGCCATAAAGCTTTCTAGCTGGTTGTGGCTGCTGGCTGGCAGGAGTGACAACGGCTGGCGAGTCGCCCGCAACGGTTTGTTCCACACGCGGTGCTTGAGTCAAGAGCCCCGGGGGAGAAACGACAGACCAGGAATAGTGCGTAGAGAGAGGATCGTCTCCGCTTTCTCCACACACACAACTCACACTCACAAGGAAGAGTGAAACCACTCGAAAAGCGTCGTTCTTCAAAGACCGACTGGATGGATCATCACGCTCGTTCGACGTCGTGGAGAACGAACGCCACGGAGATGAATGTGAACACGTCGCCGCGGATCTCGTGGGCATGTCGGGACCAAGTTGTTGGCGCTCGTCGAAGTACGATACTTCGAGACGAAGATCACGACTGACTACCCACCAACGGTGATCACCCCGTTGAGGTAGTGTTGCCACGAGGAACGGATCTTGGATCTTGAGCAGCATGTAGCAGAAGCGCGTGACGAAAGCTCACAGTCATGTGGCACAGCAGCAGCCCGAGCGTCGCGTAGTTGGACGTCTTGTCCGTAAAAAAAAAGTAGTTGGGCTTGACGCCCCGCGACTGCGAGCAGTACGAAGAACCTACCACCACTGCGCGCTCGTGGGCTGCTGGAGCTGTTGAGAAGCACTCTACTTGTGGGAAAAGTGGAGCGCCTGGTACGCACAGGCGAGCACGACGAAGAAGAGCGCTGTGAACTGTAGCCGCTCGCGGAGCTTGGAGAAGATACACCCGTGACCACGACGAGCAGGCTGAAGCTGAAGCAGAGTACGAACCGTATCTGGAAGCCCACGCAGCGCCTCGCAAGAACACGACCATTTAGAGCTGGACTCTTACCGGTCTCGATACCGGTACTCCCTCTTTTTTTACGAAAGTGAAAATAGGATCCGTAAAAAAGGGGAAACAAATAACGATGGCTTTTTACGAGCACCATCTGCTGTCAGCCCATTTTGGTTGAGCCCACAAGTGCGGCGGCCAAAAAGCGAAGGAAGCAAGCGCAGGAAGAGACGGAAGGAACAAGCGGTCGCTTGGTCCCCCTTCCTCCCTTCATCCCCCTCTATCTATCTTCCCCCTTGGCGCACGCCCCTCTCGTATCGCCAGCAGCTCTGCGCGTCCCATTGCTACTGAGCGAGCAACCTGTCAGCACACCCCAGCAAGACCCGCGCGCGCTCGGATTCCAGAATTTGTTCTTCCTTCTTCCATTCTCGTGTGGGGTGAGTGAGTGAGCCATCCGCGCATTTTATTCGGCAGCATGTTCAACCGCTTCTTCAAGCACAAGGACGACGGATCAGCCAAGGCAGGGCCGCCGGGCCATCGCAGCTCGCAGCCCGGCCAGGGAGCAGATGAGCCCACGGGCGGAGGGTTCTTTAACCTGCCCCCTCCGGTAGCCAAACCGTATGGCTCCGCGAGCCCCGCGCCAGGGATGGGCGGCGGTGCTCCGATCGTACCTGGTGTGGGTGGCGCTAGTGGAGCGCTGCCGCCAGCAGCGCCGGGCTTCGCGCGACCAGGACAGCAGCCGTCGTACCAGCAGCCTTCGTATGGCGGCAACACCAGCAGCAGCAGCAGCAGCAGCTACGAACCGAATGGCGCCTCCGCAGCAGCAGCAGGTGGTGGTGGTGGTGGAATGGATATGTTTGGCGGGATGTCGCTGAAAGCCCCTCCAGTCAATGGCAGCAGCGGATACCCTCCAGCGCAGGGCTACGGCGCTCCTCCTCCTGCTGCGTATGGCGGTGGCGCATCGCTCCCGCAGCCGATTGCCGCCGCGCCGCAGCCAACTGGCGGCAGCTTGTTCAGCGGATTGGATCTCGCGTCAGGCTCGCTGTCGACCTCGCATGAAGACCAGCACCAGCATTTGAGCGTCAGCGCAGCACCAGGAGCGGATCGTCGAAAGTCCGGCACGCGCACGACGGGATCGTTCAACTACCTGGATGTCGCGGCGGCGTCCGCAACGACGCTCACCGAGACGTCGCAGACGCGCGGCAGCGCGAGCAGCAGCGTCGGCTCTGCGCGATCCGTGGGCAAAGTGGTCAAGAAGAAGAAAACGAAGAGCTTCCGACCGGGCTTCGGGCGTCAGCTCTCGGACGAATCGATTGCGGCGCTGCAGCGTGGCGATTTGAAACAAGAAGACGTGGTCCAGGCAGCAGGCGCAGATGGCAACGGCGCATCGTCGAACAACAGCGCGCGTCCAGTGATTGGACCGAACGATTTGGCGCATCTCCTCCCGCCAGTGGTCGGCGGCTCGGTGCTCTCGGGCTTGACTGTGCACCGAACCGCGTCCAGTGGCAGCGCCAGTGGTAGCGTGCTCGCTGGGCTCACTGTCCACTCGTCAACTGCGTCATCGCCTCGCTCGTCGAGAAAGGACTCGTCGTCGTCATCGCCTCGAGGCGGTGATCAGAACAAGAATGGCGGTGGCGGTGTGCTCGCGGGTTTGAATGTCCACAAGAAATCGGGGAGCTCCACGAGTCTGAAGCGAGGTGACTCGAAGAGCGACGCGTCCATGTCTGTCGTCATTTCGCGTGAAACTGCGCCAAGCCCTGCTGCTGCTGCTGTTGAAGAAGCGCCACCTGCAGTCCCAGCGGCGCCACCAACTCCGGAAGAGCGACTGCTGAACACGCTGCGAGACTTCCACGCGAGCGCGGTGAGCTTCCGCGAGAACGTGCTGAAGCAGAACGACGACGAGAACCGGATCCTCGAGCGCAAGGTGCAGCTCGCGAACCAACTGACGCAGTACGAGATCGACTTGCGCGATGTCGAGGCGCAGCAGCACCACGCGTGCGAGGTCGAGGACTTTGAGCGAGCGGACGCCCTGAACGCCACCATCAACAGTGTCCGACATTGCATCACGCTCACGGAAAGCGACGTCCGCAAGGTCGACAGCGAGCTCGCGGCGTTTGTGAAGGCGAAGGAGAAAGCGTTCGCCAACCAGTTGCGAAGCACGCGCGGCACGCTCCGTGAGCTCGAGAAGTTCCGTGACGACCAAGAAGCCGAGCGCGTGAGCATGCGCAATGAGTTCAAGGAGTACGAAGTGAAGGAGACCGAGCAGCTCCAGTTTGAAGCCGAGCGCATTGACACGGAGATGCACCACGTGTCTGTGAACTTGGAGCATCTCGCCGCCGAGAAGTCGGAGATTGAAGCGACGATCGACGAGCAGTGCAAAGACGAGTTCGCGGTGCAGGCGCAGCTGCTCGAGGAGAAGGCTCAGGTCGAAGAGGAAGTGCGTGAACTGGAGCGAAAGCTCAAGCTCAAGCTCGAGCGTGTGCGCGAGATCCAGGAGTCGATCAACAAGGCGGAGAAGGACATCGATGTGGTCCGCAACCGCTACTCGCGCCAGCTCAAGCGCATCGCCGACCGTGAGTCTGGGATTCTCAAGACTAAGATCGAGGTCGAGTCGGATGTCGAGCAGCTCAAGAGCCAGAAGAAGGACTTCCACGACAAGATCCACGAGTACGAAAACAATATTGCGACTTTTGGCAAGCGCATCGTGACTGTGCGGAAAGAGATGCGCGCTGCGGCGTTGCTCGCGAGTGTGCTAGAAGTCCAGGAGACGCGTCGCGAACAGTCGATTGTTCGCAAGAAGCAGCAGACTGCGGAGCTGAGCTCGCTCTCGGACGCGGCGGCGATCGCCGAGCAGAGCTTTGTGATGCTGCGCAAGCAGCACGATGAGCTCGAGAAGTCGCTCTCGATCCACCGCAATGCGATCGCGTCGGCGGAGTCGATGATCCCTCGCCTCGAACAGGAGAAGAAGACCGCTGCTGCGCAGCGCAACTTCAAGGACGCGGCGCGTATCTCGAAAGACATCAAGGCGCTCGAGAAAGATCGTTCGACGGCGGAAGAAATGGTCGAAGTGGTGGAAATGGAGCTGCAGGATCTCAAGGAGCGCATTGACAAGCGCGAAGTCGAGTACGAAGAGAAGAAGGACGAGCTCAAGAAAGTGGAGAAACAGCTGGAGCTCACCACTTTGCAGGAGCTGTGGAAAGAAGCCAAGCATCTGCGCGTGTCGATTCGTAAGATGGAGAAGTTCAAGAGCGAGGGCACTGCTGCAGACAACGGTGTGGACTTCCGGTCGTCGGCGCTGCTGCTCGTGCAGGCAGAGTACGACGCGTGCATGATCCAGATCGAGGCGCTGGAGCACAAGTACGATGTGAGTGATCCGAACAAGGACCAGGACGACGAGATCGATGACGACGACGATGACGAAGACGAGCTCTTTGACGAAGAGGACGCTAGTATGGTGCGCAACTCGATCGCGATCTCGCACATCGGTGGCGTTGGCGCGAATGGCGCTTCTGGGAACGCCGATGCCGCGGATGCCAGCGAAGTGGACTTGGATGCAATTGGGGACGGATCGTCGGCGCTGGAAGACATTGCGTCGAAGCTGTCGGAATTGGAGACGATGATTGAAAAGGCGACGGAGAACGAAGAATACGAGCTCGCGGCGCGCTTAGACGAGAAGATCGAAGTGCTGAAGCGTCGCCAGCACTCGATTGTCGCGCTCGCCACGCGCGAAAGTCCAGTCGAGACAGCTCCTGAAGAAGAAGAAGAAGACGAAGAGGAGGAGGAAGACGAGAATGAAGAAGCGCACTACCAAGAGGCGGAGCAGTACGAGACCGACGAAGAGGCTCCTGCACATATCTCTGCTCCCCACAACGATGTCCACGAGCACGAACACACCCACGATGACCAGACGGTTGAAGAGCTGAAGGAAGAACTCGAGGCTTTGCGCGAACGCATCATCCAGGTTGAAGACGACATTGACTTGGCGACGCAGAACGAAGAGTATGAACAGGCTGCGGCTTTTGACGAAGAGTTGCAGGAGCTGCGCGCTGAACAGGAGGAGATCCGGCACCTTTTAGACGCTGCGACGCCGAAATCCAACTTTTTCGAGACTACCTCGAGCAGCGAGTCGCAAAGCGCCGGCAGTTCTGCGAGTCTGTTCATGGGACTCGGCGTGAAGCAGCCGTCGATTGAGAAGAACATTGACACGACGACGACCACCTCGACAACGCCCTCTTCAAGCATGTTTGGTGGACTTGAAGTGAACACCACGCCGCGAAAACTCTCTGGCGGTTCTGCAAACACGAACTCTGGGGCAACAGAAGGATCGTCGCTGTTTGGCGGACTGGAGCTGAGTGGCGTGGGTGCGAACAACATGTCGCCACAGCAACAGCAGCTTTCGAACCCACCGAGCCCAGTTGAAGACGCTGTGGTGCCTTCGGCACAAGAAGAAGTGGTCGTGGCGTCTGTCGCTGGTGGTGATATCAGTGCGATCGACTCGCCCACGTCGTACTCTGTGACTGCGAAGGACTCGTTCTTTGGCAACTTTCAAGTCGCCGGCGGTGGCGGTGCTCCATACTCGACTGCCTCGAGTGACATGCCTTCGACGTCGATGTTCGGTGGCCTCCAGCTGAGTGGACTGCAGTCTTCTCCGGAAATGTCGCCGGCTCAGTCGATGAGTCACAAAGAGACGACTGGTCACTCGGTGTTTAGCGGTCTCACCATCAGCCAAGCAGTCTCGGATCTCCACAGTACGGTCGAGAACAGTGCGAACGAGGAACAGCACCAGCACCACGAAGCCGTCATTGAGGAGGAAGCGTCAGAGTCCAAGTCGGTTCACTCGACCGAGTCGAGCAACGCGATGTTTGCGGGATTGCAGGTGACCCTGCCCAGCCCCGCGCACAGCAGCCACAGCAGCCAGGTGCAGTCGCGCACGGGGTCGTCGTCCAGTCTGATCGAGGACGAGCACTCGACCGACTCGCCCATGACGATTCACGAGCTCTCGAACCACAACCTGGTGACCGATGACGAAGGCAGCACGACGAGCTCGATGAGTGGGATCGTGAGCCACGAGTCGTCGTTCACGGACATTTCGTTCACGTCGACGACGATGACAAGCTCGATTACCACGACGACGACGACGACAACGAACGCGACGGACTCGTTGTTTGGCGGACTTTCGCTCGTCCAGCCATCCGCTTCGGCATCATCAACTGCTGCTGCTACTACCGCAGTCACGACGTCTTCGACGGAGGCTGTGAACGCGGTTGGAGGCGCGACGGAGGAGGAGGACGACGACGCTTTTGACGATGCCAAGCAGGAGCTCTGAAAAACACAAGCAGAAGAAGTTGGTGAATAGTGACGAAAGTGAGGGAGCGGGGAGAAAGCATGTCAGCTGGAGAAGGGAGAAGTCGACTTTTCAAGCAGGGGCGGGCGAGGAGAACATCACAGCGTTTAGTATGTGCTCCCCAGGTTTGACTCGGTCGCGGCGGCGGACTGGCTGTTGATGTTGTACAAAACTACACGAAGATGCAAAACTACAAGGAAGCAAAGCAAATGGAAGAAACAGGGAGAAGAAGAGAAACAAGAAGAAGAATGAGTGCGGATGGAGGCGAAACTGAGAGGAAGAAGCGAGCGAGAGAGAGGCTGTGAGTGTGTATATTTGGTAACAGGAATTCGACAGTTGTTCGTACGATCGTTCATGCCGCACTAACCGAGGCTTCACTCAGAGTGCTAGACGTTCGTTCATCCATCCACCTTCAGGTGGACGGACTATTATTATGTCAGCAGCTGGCGCTTCTCACTCACAGGTCAGGCACCCTTTTGAGGTGAACGAAAGCTCAGCCTTTAACCTTGTCCGTCCACTCTTTTTCATCAGCAGCTCCGAGTCGCTCTTCGCGACTCGTTGCGCTCAGCGTGGAACGACAACCGTGCACAACATTTTACCCATATCAGCCCATGGCCGTGGATTTGGATGGTTGTGGGTAATTCGTAGGCCATGCCACTCTGAAAAGGCTTTGTATTGGATTCTCACCAGCTCCAGCACACTCGCCTAAAATGAACACCATGATGGTCAAAGACAAAGCTATGATTATGGGCAGTCGGCAGCTTTTCTTCTGAGAGAAATCGGCTAGTACGTCGTTCAGACGATGGGCGGGTATGGGTGAGTATGCGGTGGGAAAGCACCTACGGATGGGTGAGATTGGGAGCCTTCCGCTGTCTATGATGGATAATACTGTTATCCATCATGGACAGTCAAGTGCTACTCACTCGCTGTAGTATTCTGCTCCATGCCTACGAAAGTGCTGGAAAGTAACAAGTCCCAGTCCCAAATTACTCACTCCTCACTCTCGAATTTCCGCAGAAGCCTTCACGCCCCAAGCAAGCAAGCAAGCAAAAGCGCTCCAAGGAGATTTCTTTTCCCTGACCAAGTCTCAGCCACACAAGAACATGGCGTCCCGCGCTGCTACCAAGTCCTTCAAGTGGTTCAACAATCCTGCCGTAAGTCCATCAGTCCATGTGTATTCCTATCCCTATCTACACCGCGCATGTCCTGGCCAAGCTGCCAGCGAAACCCTTGCTGACCGATATAAACTTTGTGTTGCACAGACGTACCCGCTGATTGCGTTCATGGGCGTTGGCGCGCTCATGTGCGTGACGTTTGGCGTGCGCCAGTTGACCAAGAGCCCGGACGTCAAGTGGAACAAGGAGGTGCGCAGGAGCAACGAGATCGCGGCCAAGGAGCAGACGCAGTGGATGTCGCACCGCAAGGTGATCAAGAACATGAGCGAGAACGCGGTGAACACCAACCGCTCGCAATAGATCTATGGGGCGAAGGCGACCAGCTCATCACAGATTCTGGAGGACGCTGGGAAGACCCAGTACATACATATGTCGATTGATACCATAGCGTCGTTGCAAGTAGCTGTGAAACTTGTTGGTACCTACCTGCAAACACACACGAATTGATCTACGGTAGCTTGTCCAACCCTTGTTCTCTGCACTGCTTGATAAAGTCTCGAATTCTGAGCGTCTCTTACAAACTTACTGCTTATTCAAAGCGTGCGTCATCGTTATAGAACTCGTACACCAATTTACGGAATTTGGTTAGCGCATGATCCGGAACTCGTCGCGAGAAATACACGTGGATTGGTAGCCCCCCGAACTCAGTGTATGCAGGCGGCAAAATTTTGGCAGTATGGCCGACAGCAAGTTCATTCTAAATTCAAGTACAACCGATGGGCAACCAATTTCTAGCTGACCGCAGCGCGACGATGGCAACTGGCCAGAAAAGAATAGTGATGCCGTCACCACAGAGCATTTCGCGAGGTGGCCGATTTGTTGCGGACTCGAGTACTTGGATTTGATACGTGCGAGAGAACCCACAACGTGGGACCGGCCTTCATTCAAGTTAACTCTCCATTTTGTGTAGATATTAAGCAGTACGCATTGTTGTGTGGCTGTTTTCAATCCTATGTCCTTCCACAAAAATATCGACACGGTTTATTAATATCTACACGAGAAGGCGTAAAAACTTGCATCATAACGCAAACGCTGCTCAAAATTTCGCACTCACGTATCCCAGAAAAGTTGCCGCAAAAGCGAGCTTGTTACGAGACTGACAGACACAAAAGGAAGAATCCGATGGCGCACGACAAATGTGAAGCTTGAGGCTAGTTCCCCCCAGACAACTTAACACAACACAGAAACAACAACAAACAAACACTGGCCTTCATAAATCACCACGCTCCCTTACTATACGGCCACGCCACTTCACGCAAATCGCGCTGGGGCGTAGTTCCCATTCTCGTCCCCACTCTCGACACTCGAGCGCGCGCTGTCCAGGAGACAGATGCTCTCTTTCGGCGTCGTCCCTGTGGTCTCTGCGGTCGCACCAGCATCATCTTCATAATCACCAATCTTTGCTGTTCTTTCTGCTCTTGGTTCTGGGCGGTTGAGCTGTTCCTGCTGTTGGCCGAGCGGACTCCTGTTCTTGTTTCGCTGGTTCCCGCCGCCGATGCTTCGCTCAAACATTTTCTTGAGGTACGTCGCCACTTTCTCGGATGCCAAGTCGTTCTCCAGGTGCTCGTCTGGAAAGAGCGCGAGGTCTTCGATGATCGTGGACGCGAGGTCGTCGTCATCCTCGCCCAACAGCGGCGGGAACTCTTCTTCCGGGACGTCCGAGAGCTTCTTGCCGTCGCTGCTGAGCATCATCATCATCATCGCTTTGCCCTTCTGCTGTTGCAGCTGCTGCTGGTACAACTGTTGCTGCTCCTGCTGCTGACTGTAGAACGCGCCGTCCATGTTGAACACGCAGTAGTTGACGCGCCGCACGCAGCTCACGCACACGCGGCGGTGGTCGATGAGCCCCAGGATTTTCTCGATCGGCTCCACTCGCGAGCACTTGCGGCACGTGTAGTGGCCGCACAAGTGGCAAAAGTGCTTCCGGCGGAACAGCAGCGCGTTGAACGGCACGTAGCACGACGAGCAGCACGATGCGGCAGGGTTTTGCAATAGCGCGACGTCGCTGCCGGTGCTGTTGTTGGAGCTGCTGTTGCTGTGTCTGGTGATATTGTTGTGGTTGTGGTTGCTAGGGCTTCTGCTGGGCACGTCCATGATCGGGTAAAAGCCCAGCCGGCGACGCAGCACCACCGTCTCCAAAGTACAGAGCTTGCTCACCATCTCGCGGAGCAGCTGCACGCTCCACGCCGTCACTCTCTTGGGTTTATTCAGTTTTCCGGTTGTCGGGCTCTTGTGCGTCGCGTAGAAGAACAGCCGCGTAAACTTCTCCTCCGAGTCTTCCTGCAGCACGTAACCCGCTAACAGTCCGCGAAGCCCACGCACGTGACTGCGACTCTCGTGCAGCTGCAGCGGAGACGACTGCCTTCGCTTGGTCTGGCGATACACATCGCCGTCTTGGTTATTACTCTCGTCATCCTCCTGGTCCTCCTCATCCACAGTGTCCAGGGTCTGCAGCACGCGCGTGACGGTCTTGGCGTGCGGCTTCTCGTCGCAGTAGTCGAGGAACGACATGTTCTGCTGCTTCCACACGAGTCGGCGCTTCATCAGCAGCGACACTGCGTTAATGGCCAGTCGAACGGACGGAGGTTGGTTTTGCTGATTGGTATTCTGGTTGTGGCTGGACGACGACCTGGTGGACGTTCTGCTTCCTCTTCTCGCCATGCCCGTTGCTGTCGACGCCGACGAAGACCTTCTAGTGTACGGCGCACAATCAATGCTGCGCACGTTGAGCCCGTAGACGTACTGGTCGCCAAAGAGCATGACCATGCTCCGGTGGAACTCGGTGCTACGACTGGTGATGCCACCGCCACCGCCGCCGCCTTGCGCCATCAGCACGCTCTGGATCTCCAGCAGCGAGCAGGGCAAGTTGATCTTCGCCACGACGCTGTACTGGTCCTTGGCGCTCGTCAGGTACTCGTACACCTGGGAGTCGCTCGCACTGTTCTCCAGTCCATTCCTGTGGCGAGGGCTCTGGTAGTGACTCCCTGTGCTGCTATTCCCCACATACCGCTGTTTCCACTTGCCGACCATCACCTGGCGCTTCGCGACGCTCTCAATCTTCTTCTTCGCCGCGCGCGCCATGTCCACGAGCGCCGCGTCCTCCAGAAGCGACGAGTTGGAGGCCGACGACGACAGCAAAATGTCGTTCTCCAGCTCCGCGGCGCGCGTCGCGTTCTTCGGCAGCGGCACGTAGCAGGACGACACCGGCAGCATCGACTGGGCGTGTGACGCATGCGCGTGCCGGTTCAAGCGAAACGACGACGCGGACGACGACGACGACGAGAAGGACACGCGTCGTCGGAAGCTGCTGGTTGTGCTGTTATTACTATTGTTGCTCAGGACGCTGCTGTTGCTCAGCAGGAGCGAGTCCGACAGGTACTTCTTCACGAAGCGGTCGCGCGACAGGAACGAGCGATTCGAGTCGCACCAGCGCACCGTGGGCTTTGGCGCAGCCTTGGACGATTTCGACGGCCGTCGGCGCTTGCTCTTGTTAACAATGGTCGCGCTCTGCTGGCTGTGGAAATGCGCGCTCGCGGTCAGCTCGTCCTCGTTATTCGTACCTTCACCTTCATCGCCATCGTCTTCGTCATCCTCGTAGTGCGAGTCGCTGTCGTAGAGCGGCAGCTGGTAGTAATCCGCGCAGTCGCCGTAGCCGTAGCCGATCTGCGAGCTCTCGGCGTCGCTGACGCTCATGCCGCCTGCTGTGGTGGTCGCTTTCTTTCTGCTGCCAGTGTCAGTGTGGTTCTTCTTGAGATTGAGATTGAGCGACGCAGCAGCAGACGCGCCGCGAGGATTTGTGGCTGCTCTCTGAGCAGTCGCTGCTTCCATAGCTTCCATAGAGCGTCCCAGTCCTTGGCGTTGTTGAATGGGAGGAGCAGCCACGAAAGAGAAGCCACTGGCGCCTCCTCCCGAGAAATTTCCGCGGCCGCTCCTTTGGATCGGCGGAGCAGTCATACTGGACACACTGTTGGTGCTGCTGATGCTGCTGCTGATGCTGGAGGAGCGTACCGTACTGGCGGAAGAGCGGGAGGACGATGATGATGACGGCGCGGCGGCGCTCTCCTTCCTTCGGCTGCTTCTTCTGCTGCTGTTGCTTGAAGCGACGGCGAGCGGGTCCATTTGAATGGGTCACGTGGTCGCTCGCTCTCGCTCTCGCTGTCCGTCGACAGGTGCGGGCGAGACGAGGATGGCGGCGATTTTGCGAGTGGAAGGGCAAGCGGCGACTGGCTGATGCACACGCACTGGAGACACAGGCGCACGGGTGCTTATGGAGTGCCACAGCAGGGAGGGAGGCAGGGAAGCGTGGCGCTTTGTTTCTTCTTTCGCAGATTCGCTCGTTCGCTCATTCGCTCATTCATTCATTTTTTTCGGCTTCTGCACCACAGTCCAAAAGGGAAAGGATAACAAAGTACAATGTTTTGATTAAAATATGCTTTGCTTCAAACGAAGAACCCTAAACCTACCGTTCAGGGTAGGTTAAATTGAAAGAATCCAAGAGCTTTTCTCCTTCGCGAAGACAAGAGTAACATTCTCAAAATTTCACCCGCTGTTGGCAAAGCTTTTGCCAAGGGACGAAAATGGCAATTGTGCAACTTCTAAGAAATATATTAGTTCCCACGTCGAGGTCGAACCGTTTTGACGAGGGATTAATTCATGCGACCAAATCTCAAAACATGTTTTGTTGCCTGCAGATAATATTTTTTGCTTCGAATCCGAAGCATCATCCTTGGCAAAACAAACCACTGTCCCTCTTTTTGACCCTCGCGGCTAAGGCGCAGATGGCATCAGGAGGGAATGACCAGCACGTTGCTATTACAGCCACACCAGGGTTTTCGTCATGTTTGTTTGGATACCCAATCACAAGAAACCACTTGAGCGCGAATGGGAACCTTGTTGTTTTGAAATCATCCGCATGAAGGCAGTGAGAAAAGTACTGTACATTTGTTTTGGTTGACAGGAGCTTTCCTTTGGACGGCGTGACTTTGTGATTGGCAATTGAAGCAAACGTCAAGAAGCCTCAGTGTTTGTTTCCGCAGAAAAGAAGCCTGCGCGCTTCCACGGAAGGCTCGAATTAGGGGCTCGTTTACAGGTTTGAGGAGATCGATCACGCCAGTTGCGGCATTGTGCGTGAGTAGTTTTTCGGAAGAGATAAATGCTGAAGAATCAACTGTGTAGCGTTGCAGAATTCACAACATCGTGCTTGGCTTGGCTCTCGTCGAAGTCCCAAAACAGTGCTGTTTTGAGCGAGCATATCAGGCTCTGGCAATAGATTTCTGTGTGTCATTCGTTCGATCCTAGAAAAAGTAGTCATCACAGGCACAAGATACGACTCATAAATCCTGCTCCTTCACAGAGTCTGGCATGGCGCGGCGCTTTCTGGTGGCGATACCCATGCGCTTTCTTGGCTCCAGCTGCAGCTGACACTTTGTATCGCGGGAAGCTGATTTGAATGATCTATGCAGCATCTCCATCAAAGTAATGATCATCTATTGGCTATAAATCCATCAATTTACTTTTTCACTTATACCCAATCGTATCAGTTGCCCATCAAATCGCCAAAGGCTCCAATTCGTCACCAAAGATGGCAGCGACCAGAGGCGTCACCAGGTGGCAGCGCACGCTCAGGCGCTCGTTCGAGCTCGCGGGCGTCGGCCTGCACTCTGGCGCCAACGCGCGCGTACGCGTGCAGCCAGCAGCAGCGGACACGGGCGTCGTCTTCCGCACGCAAAAGCACGAGGTGCGCGCGCACATCTCCCATGTGGACGACCGCAAGAGCCAATTGTGCACGCAGCTCACTTGCTCTGATGGAGAAACCAGCGTCTCGACGATCGAGCACTTGATGGCTGCGCTCACAGCCGCGCGGGTGTCGAACGCGTACGTCGACGTATCCGCTGAAACAGGCGCACATGACCAGAAGAAGAATCTCATCGAGCTGCCAATTCTCGATGGCTCGAGTCTGCTGTTCCTCGATGCCATTGAAGACGCGGGCGTTCGAGAGCAAGACGAAGCTTCATTGCGATTCTTCAAAGTGAAGAGGCCCGTGCAGGTGCTGCTAGAAGACAAGGCGGCGTGGTTGCTGCCCATGCCCGAGACACTGGGCGGTGATGGAGCTTCGTCGTCAGTTCGAGTGCCGACACTCAACATGTCGGTGCAGGTGAACTTTGCGCACAAAGGGCTCGGCACAAAGTTCTGTCGGTTCATCCTCAGCGACGACCCAGACGCCAATATCAAAGCATTCCGAGAGGAGATCGCGCCAGCGCGCACGTTCACATTTGAAGAAGAGATCGCGTGGATGCAATCGAATGGACTGGCACTCGGCGGCTCGCTTGACAACGCCGTCGTGTTCAGCAAAGTGGCGTCATCGCCATCTCCAGCAGCCCAAGCGTCCGCAAAATCAATAGGAGACCGCGTGCTGAATCCGCAGGGACTGCGCTTCCCAGAGGACGAGTGGGCGAGACACAAGCTGCTCGACTGCATCGGCGACATTGGGCTCGCGGGGCTGCCGATCCACGGGTACTTCTTCGCGACGAGTCCAGGCCACGCACTCACCCACAAGTTGCTGCGCGAGCTGTTTAGTGACGGTGCGAACTATGAAGAAGTGAGTTTGTAAGAGCACATCATTGAAGTAAAGAGGCTCGGAAGGAAACGAAGTGTTGGCAAATTTGATCAACTCATATTTGTTTGTTTTCCGATATGGTACCCGACAAATTAGACAAGCGCCTCTTTCAGCACTCCGTTAATGCCACGCGCGCTATGATGACAATTGGAATTAACGAGCTGGGGCGTTCGCTAATGCACTACACAAATCTCATTCAGCTTCTTGCTCGTTCAGAGCGATGGACGAACCACACAGATTTACTGCGGGTGGTTGGCGTTCACCGCGTTCTCGCGCAGGTTCTTCAGCGTCTTGCGGTGCGACATCCACTGCGTCTGCTCCTTGGTCGCAATCTCGTTGCTCTTGCGCATCTCGCGGTTCCACTTGACGTCCGGGCTCTTGGTCAAGTGGCGCGCGCCAAACGTCGCGCACATGAGCGCGCCGGCGCCAATGCACGCGATCAGCGGGTACGTCTGGTTACAACAAGCATGCAATCGGTCAGCACGAGTGACGTGGCCAACACAGAGCGAATAGAGAGACAGAAACGTACGGCAGGGTCGCTGAACCACTTGGAGGACTTGGCGGCAACGCGGGAGGCCATTCTGTTTGGCTGTGTGAAGGACTCTTTGGTGGAACTTGAGCTTGGAGGCTTGAGGGCTTCTGTGAAAATTCGAGAGTGAGGAGTGAAAGGAACCTGGTTCCTTTTCACTCTCCTTCCTTGCTCTTTAACTTTGTTGAAGTGTCCAGCCGACGGGTTTCCGTCGTTTCAACTTCAACATCGGAGGTGAAGACGTGAAAATGCATCCCCTGACTAAAATTATAGTGACCATTCTCGATTTTGGATGTTGCCAAACGGTAAATGTTGATATTCCTTTATCAACCGATTTGGATCTTGAGAGGTTGAACCGAACCGTCGGGATGCAGGGGATGGGCGGTCTTCGATTTTTTTCCACGTCTTGCTTGACCTTGAAAGGTCTTTTAACTTGTCCATACTGAGTCCAAGTGAAAAGCAGGAAAGAGAGAGACCAGGTTGAACTTGTGATCGCATTCGCCCTGCAAGAGCCTCCAAGCGGCGCGTGTCTTTGTGCTCTCCCTCGCTCATTTTACCATTTGCGCTGGAAAGGAGAGAACGGATGCGTGCGATGGAAAGTGAACCAACCCGCTGGACCCTCCTGAGAGCTGTCGTGTCGTGACCAGCGCCGAATGGTGCAGCTGGCGCATGGTCGCGAAGAGAGTTAGTGATGAACTGTCTGCTTCCGCTAACTTCGCTCCAGCTGTGAAGCACGTGTGGACGGATCGACTGAGACTGACCTTCCTAGACCTTCTTCAGGTTGGTATGTGCGTGTGTGCGCTCCTCATGTTTGCGGCTGTCGCTGATGAGCTCACAGTGGCTCGAACAGGAAGATCTATCGCAAGCATGCACAGACAGACAGAGGCGACCCTCTCCTTCTTGCCCCCCTTCCAGCCTTGAATGCCCGACAGAGACGAATTGATGGAATGCAGGATGCTAGTTATTATTGTCCACTGGGGTGCTTTAGATGCGTTTGAAGTGAGCGAACGAAACATGCAAATGGGTCGGCTGCGTTTGCGCGAAGGTGCTGACTTTTTTGCGCGTGACCATCAACAGTGGAGAGAACGGAGAGGTGTGTCTTCGTCACCCCCTTTGCTGTTGACGCATTCGTTTGAACAGATACACAAACGAGGCTAAAGTGATGGCGCTGCCGCCGCTGACAGCGCGACGGCGTCTGGTTGGGAGGGAGCCAAAGACGGGATGATGACTCATTTAGAGAAGGGGTTCGTTACAAGCGACGTTCAAGAGATGATCGAGAACAAGCCAGCGAACGAGTGGCCGGCGTTTGAAGAATGAATGCACCGCAAGAGCATGCTGCCGCTCGGAGCGTATCATATCCACGTGCTGGTGTACTGCTTGGATTTGGACGAGTCTCTTGGTTCAAAGCTGATTGTTTGGATGTGCTTGGGATGACTCTCGCGCGACTCGCTAGCTTCGAGGTCTCGAAATTGGCAGAGCTCCCCAACTCCGTGGCGCGTTCTCGTAGCAACGATACGAGTCCGAGTTTGCAGGATCTCACTGTGAAGTTGCTCGAGAGCCCGTTGGCGGGCTTTGACGTAGCTCTGCTCATTGACCTGGGTTTGCAAGGACCAGAGAGTGGTCGCACCACATTTTGATCTGAATTTGTATGTTTTGTACGGTCAACTCAAACTGCACGTAGCTACAGAAGGTTTGCGGCGACACATCGGGTCAGACAGCTGGAGGCTCATTGTTGCTCGGCAGCAGCGCACGCTCATTGGGAATCTTCCTCCATTGCCGTCGAGATTTCTTTTCACTAAGCGATCGCTCCACTTCTTCCAACATGTAGCCTTGTTTGTCAGTGGCTTAGTATTTCTACAGTAGCGCACACATGGTGGGATCTGGGCACACAAAAGCGTCAGAGTGAGGATTCGTTTGCTGGGCACACTTGCTGCTTTCTGTCTCGACATCCACTGCAGTGACTTGCCTCCACAACATAGACAACCACAGATAAACTGCAATAGAAATCCGAGAAAAAATATGAGCAATACAAAGACCGTTCTATTTATTTGCTTCACTCCTTCGCATCACCACCATCGTCGCTATCGTCACTGTCATCGTCTGCTGCTGCTGCTGCATCATCGCTGTCCGAGTCGTCATCAAGCTCGTCCTCCAGCACGCTCTTGCGCGGCGGCAGCGTGCCGTTCTTCTCGTAGAACTCGCGGTCGACGAGCCGCGGCAGCGCCAGATCGATGTAGTACTCCTCGTTCAGCAGCGCATCGACAATCTCATCGATATGCGTGATCTCCCAGCCTATCGTCATCACAAGCAGCAACCATGACAGCAATTCAACAGCAGTCAATAAGTGAGCCAACCCATGCCACACTACGTCAAATTGGAATGGACACAATGGCGTACCGATGACGTTGCGCTTGCGGATCTTGCGGTAGTCGCTGTACATGGGCTCGAGCATCGAGTACACGTCGAGAGGCTTGCCCACGAGCCGCAGGTACACTGCACCTAGCACCGTCACATATCTACACGAGCCATAAAAGCACACGTCAAGAACCATCGTTAGCACTACTCGGTCCGCAACACAGCGCCACAGTCAATATACTGATAAGCCACTGCATACGCACTTGTACTCCTCGTTCTGGATGAACTCACGCACGACCTCGATCTCTGGCTGCAGCTGCAGCATCTTGAGCAGCAGGCACAGGAACGGCGTGGGCTGCTGGTTGCCGCCGAACGTGCCGCCAAAGTACGCGAGCTCGATGGCCTTGTCCACGAGCGTCTCGCTCGTGAGCCCGAAGCACTGCTCCTTCCAGTAGACGCTCGCGTAGATGCGGTTGCGCATGATCTTCTCGATCAGGTGCTGCGGGTTCACGCCATGGACGCTCAGCGCGCTCGGGTCCGTCGCGTTCGACATGGTGGCGCTTGCTCGCTTGTCTGTCGCTCTTGGTCTTGGTGTCGTGCGTGGGCTTGATCTCCTTGGCTCAATAATTTGCAGCAAAGTGGACAGGGCTTACTGTTATCAACCTCAATACAGGGTTTTATTGGTACCTTTGTAGTTAGATATGTCGTTGTTGTTGTGTCTCTTCCAGTTCTCTATTTCGTATGAAAGTGGGAAGCAAAAAGCCTCTTGAACTGCATGTTTAGTGACATATTATTGTGTCTCTTGGGGTACGAGCCAAACGGACTGACTGGGTGTCCAAATTGGCGTGTCATGTTCAGAAATCAATTGGCTCCAGCAGCTCAACGCAATCAGAAGACAGCAAGCAACAAGAAGATGGTGCTCTACGTGGTGGGACTGGGCCTCGGCGACGAGCAGGACATCACGCTGCGCGGCCTCAACGCCGTCAAGAAGTCCAAGAAGGTGTTTCTGGAGAACTACACCTCGGTGCTCGGCATCGAGCTCTCGCGACTGGTACGTGGCAATGCAATACGTCATCATTGGTTCTCTGGTGCCATGCGCATGCAATGCGCTTTGGCCTGTAGGTGTAGGCTGTTTGAAGAGAACACTTGCACTAATGCTATTGATGTGTGCGTTTGCTAGAGCGAGTTCTACGAGCGCGAAGTGATCCTCGCGGACCGCGACTGCGTGGAGACCGGTGCGGACCAGATCCTCGAAGACGCCAAGGACGACGACGTCGCGTTCCTCGTGGTCGGCGACCCGCTCTGGTGCGTTTTGTGTATGGAACAGCAAGCGCTTGGTGCCGTGAGCGCCTACTAACCCATCGCTTGCGTATTGCTATTGTGCTTTGTGCTTGCAACCTGTAGCGCGACGACCCACTCGGACCTGATCATCCGCGCTAAGGAGCTCGGCATCAGCGTCGAGGTGATCCACAATGCGTCGGTCATGGGCGCCGCGGGCTCGTGCGGCCTGCAGCTCTACAGTTTCGGCCAGACGATCTCGATCCCGTTCTTCCGCGACGAGTGGCGTCCCGACAGCTTCTACGAGAAGATCCTGTACAACAAGAAGGGTGGCATGCACACGCTCTGCCTGCTCGACATCAAGGTGAAGGAGCCGGACTTTGAAGCCATGTGCCGCGGCAAGATCGTGTACCTGCCGCCGCGCTTCATGACCGTGAACCAGGCGCTCGAGCAGCTCATTGAAGTCGAGGAGAAGCGCCAGGAGGGAGCCTACAGCCGCGAGACGCAGTGCGTGGGCATGGCGCGTCTGGGCCAGAAGGACCAGACGATCATCGCCGGCACCATGGAAGAGCTCTTGACCGCCGACTTTGGCGCGCCGCTGCACTGCCTCGTGATCGCCGGCGACGTGCACCCGCTCGAAGAAGAGGTACGAAACAAGCAGCGACATGGGTTGGATGGTAGTTTGGTTGCTTGTTTGCTCACCACTAATGTTTGGGTTGTTGTTGCGAATCTTGTATTGTGCTACAGATGCTCAAGCAATTCCGTCTAACACAATAGAAAGCAAGGAGTCCAGCAGAGCTGCATGCTAGACAATTTCCATTGTAAAAACCATTTTTGTGCGTGTCTGATGAGATTTGTTTAACCCCTCTCTTCCTTTGTTGTGCGTGGTATCCCTATCGGTCAAAATTGAAAGGTTACAAGCCCTCTAGCATATAAACTGGAGGTGGCGCGCGTCCAACTAGCCTCGCAGCCTTAAGTGACCTCCCTCCCCTCAGCAGTCGTCGGCGCGAAGAATGTCTCGATCGTCATCCCTGGTCCTTGTAAATCAAACCTGCGAAGAAGAAAAGGTGAGCAAATTTGAGAGTATCCCCAGAACCCAGGTCTCCACGTCAAAGGGACCTGTTGGCATCCGCTGTCTGTCACACTAATTAAGCAACGCACAGAGTTATTACTGCGAGCCTCATTCCCAATTGGGTATTTATTGTCAGCACCTTCGGTGCGATTGACTCCAACTACCGCAAGATGCCCAAGAGACTGCGTGCGACCTGGTCAGAGAATCTCCCCGCGGCACAGTCGGCCAGATTCAGGAAGGATTTCAGGTCTTGAAGTCCTTCGCAGCGTGTCAGGGGTTTCCATGAACGAAAGCAGAGAAAGATCGCAACGCATGCAGTAAGTGATGCCTGGCGTTCCCCAAGCACAAGGTCTTCCTGCTAGCAAAAGTCGACAATCCTCAGCCGCACAAACTTTAAATGGAGATCCAGCATTGCAGTCTGGCATCAATGGCTTACCTTCCTAAATCCCATTCACCTTACGTTTGTATCGTCTAATACCTTTTTCTACATATCAGGTGGGCTGAACTTGATTCACAACCCAAGAGTCACCCACCTTCTCACACTGAAGAAGAAAAATCACATTTCCATTTCCTTTCTTCTCACAAGCGCATTAGAAATCTGAAAGCACAAGAGAGATCCAACTATCTGCTTCTGGGTTCAGCTCAACTTTCAGATTTCCCACCTCCACCATCGCCTCATTCCCCGATTTCCTTCGGCAAGGACACATCCACTCACCAACCTTCACAAGAGTCCCCAGTTCATCCAGAACCTCAACTAACCAGCACCAGCAACCATGTTGACTCTCAAGAAGCTCGCTCTCATCGCTGCGTGTGTGGCACTCGCGCTTGGTGCTTCTGCAGCCGAGTTGCCTCAGCAGAACAACCAACGCCACTCGCGGTCGCTTGAGAGTACCGCCTTCAGTCCCGGTCGCGTCGCTGCTGCCAAAGTTCTTGCTGTCGCACAGGAGAAGGAGGACTCTGACGCCAGTGATGATGCGACCGTCATTGATGCTAAGAATGCCAACACTCCGGCTGTGACCCACCAGGACTACGAATGGGTGGACAAGCCGCCAGCCAACTTTGGCGCTCAACTTGTCCAGCATGAAGAAGGAAACGAGGAAGCCGTCGTTATGGCGGACACGACAACTGCTGCCACTGCTGAGGAGGAGGGCGACGACAGTAGCGAAGACAGCAGCGAGGAAGAAGACAGCAGCGAGGAAGAAGACGGCGCTCCAGATACTTTGGCTCTCTGACTGAAGAGCAGGCGAATGGCCCACAAGAGTCGAAGCAAGTGTTCGCTGTTGCTGTTGCTGCTACTGCAGAGGAAGATGAAGATGCGGACCAGGAAGACAGCTCGGAGGATTCTGTGGAGAACGCAGCTGCTGAGGATGACAGTGCTGATGAGGAAGAAGACAGCTCGGAGGAGCAGCAAGCTGAAGGTGCCGTTGAGAATGAAGCTGCTACTACGATTGAGGGCGATGGCCAGGAAGTCGCTCTCAACCTGGAAGAATGAGAGGGAGAAATTGGTGTAGACGTCACGCCGGGTATGGCCATCGACATTGAAATCGAGGACGCCAACTAAGTGAGCCAAACGTTTCAGAAGGTCGCTTACATGTGTTGAAATGTAATCATGTTGAAATCTGAATCCGCCGTTGAGAAATCGGCAAAGACGTCTCGAAATACGTGAGGTAAGGGTCTGAATTGCACGGACGAAATGTTTTCCACTCTCGAGAGAATGCGCGGCTGGTCAACTCCAACACGAGGCTTCGAGCCTTGAATCTAAGCATGATGCAGATCAAACTTTGTCATTCGTTGTAGGTTGAGCCGACCAAGTCGAAGTTCTTTAGCTGTGGTTTAACGGGGGGTATATCTTTTGAAGTCGTACAAAGTCCAAACAAACTCGCTCTCAGGCACACAGAAAAACGCAGACGCAGAGACGCACATGCAATCCTGCCTCGCATAAATTTACAATGTCCGTGAGACCCACTTTCCATGTATTTTCACCTACTTCGAAGTTCCTCAGTATGATCAACTCCGATCCTTCCCAGAATCTTGGGGCGGCTCGAATACGATACTTGGCTTTCCTGTGTCTGCTGGCTCCACACCCTCAACTCCATCCGTGTCGTAGCACACACGGGAGTCCTCCTGAACCCACTAGCCCTGCTCAGACTATCACCTTTCATGTCCAGAGGGTGAAAGACATCTTTGGCTCGAGAAGTCAAAATTGACACCATACCAGTAACTTCAAGAATGAGCAGTACTCTCAGTCACAAAATAGATCGTTCGCATTTAAATCATTTTGCCGGTTTTCAGAAAAAGAAGAAAAAAATCACATTGAAGTTCACAAACAGCAAAGAGAAAAAGAAGAAAAAAAGAGAGCTGCTCAACTGTCCACATCCAGAGGACACGACCTTCACTCCTGCTGCTTCCCGAAGAGAAACGACTTAGAGGCGGCGGTCGTCCGAGGAATCCGACGAGTCCTCCGAGTCGTCCGAGTCTTCCGAGTCCGTGAGGATCACGACATCGCCGCTGTTGTCGTCGCTGTCGTCGCTGTCCTCGCCGTTCACGTCCACGTCAATGTCGACGATGACCACGCCGTGGTTGTCCGATGGGCTTGGAGTCTTTGGGGAGTGGGTCTTTGGGGAGTGGATCTTTGGAGCGCTGGTCACCACTGGGGCGCTAGTGACGACTGGAGCAGTAGTCTTTGGCGCCTCAGTCTTTGGCGCATCGGCGTTTGGCTGGCAGCCGTACACACCGGTGATCACCTTGCCACAGTGCGCACCGTTCGGCAGACC
>JAADVK010000310.1:0-30545 GCA_023334975.1 Globisporangium sylvaticum
GGCTTAAAACCCGTCAATCTCGCGCCAGGAGATTGATTTCAGCAAGGTCAGCGCGCCAAAAATGTACCACAACAAGCGGTACAGTATGCCATTTCAGGTTTGCCAGCGAGTGACGAGCCTTGGTGACGTCGCTTCGACATGACATGGCTTCAAATTTGTTGTCACCCCTTACGGCATGATCGAGAGCGAAAGTAAAGATGAAGAACGCACCCGTCATTGCGAATGAATGCATTGCCAGTCCTTCGCGATATCAACGCGCTTAATGCAGTTGTGCGTGTATGTGGCTAGCTTTGCAATAGGGTCTTCTTCTGTGCTGCACTGCTGTTGATCGCGGTGCGCAGTTGCACCATTCGCAAGGAGGATTCGTTTGAGTGAGCGCCGTAACAACACGTCATGCAATCTGCAGAGAAAAGTATCATTTGCGTGCTGCGTTGCTCTTGCTTGAGTGATTTTCATGCGCTGCAAGCTTCGGTGGCTCTATGCAATTGCTGAGCGTCCGCTCTATCTCAATCTCATTCGGATCTTCCCACGACCAAAGAGAAGCTCCAAACACTGAGGACCGATGCGAGAGCCGACAAAAGCACATTTACCTCCACTGTTGCCCGAACATCTTTTCGCACGAACCTCTGGTCGACTGTGCAACATCTGTGTAGCTATTCGCACAAGCAAGGATGGCTATTGATGCCACTCTCACCTGCAATCATTCGAGCATGCTCTGCGGATGGCAACGTGAAAGAACTCTCGCTCAGCGCGCACTTGACCTCAAAACACGCACGTTCACCTCAATCTCGCGAGAAACCGATTGCAACACAATCACATACAGATCTGGTCGCCTAAACGCAACATACCCTTGCAAGTGTCATGAACTGACCAACGCGCGAGAAGCTGTGCCAGACTGATACCGAGCTCACCTGTGATGACACGATCCTCTGCACCCGACGAGAACCACGAAGAGCTCTACTGCAAAAGTCCGACGCCACTTGCCAATGAAGACCACCACGTCGCTCACAACTCGGGATTTGGACTCCATGCATTCAGCAGTAGCAGAAAAGAGGAATGGCAGCATGCTGCCTGGACGCGCGCACGAAGCAGAAAAGATCGCCACGCTCCCCTCCCATCGAGCGTTTCTCTCCGCGGCTGCTGAATCCACTGACGTGGGTCCACCCAATCAGAACAGAAACGAATCTTCAGCACGATACCAAAACTGGCTTTTCCAGCACAGCACCTATCATCCGCATAACCCACGGCGAGTGGGGAGGGGCGTGATGATCACAAGACTCCAAGCAAAATGCGGATCGGAGTTGTCTTGGCGCGGGATTGCTCCAAGTTGAAGCGCTTTGATCCGCTTCGAATTTTGCTGCCGCTTGTCTTTGCAGAATAAATCCGCTGCGGCCTCTTTCGACAAAGACACGCGTGGCGAAGTGCGTCGATGGATCCGCTCTCACTCTCTCACTTGGCGTTTGTATGCGGAGTGTCTGTCACTGATTTTTTACGGCTTTGGTGCTTGGTGTGCGGCTGCTTTTCTACGTCACCTCAGACGAGCGCAGCGCATCACCACCTGCGTTCGTAAAAACCAATTTTGGGTTTTTACGGGTTTCCAGCGATCTGATTGGCGGAAAGCGAGGTGTAAAAAGGTTGTTTTTACCGACGGCGGACACGTATACACTGTCACGCCTGAAAAATGAGAGGTTCAACACGTCTGTGCCGACACATGCCGACATTTTGTCGGCACAGCTCTTGACCAGTGTCTCAAGTTTGAAACCGAAAAATGTGCAAACTCCTTACAAAGATCAAGTATAAGTGCCACTACTGTACTGCTCGCATGTGGGGGAGATCTTGGCATCTGCTGATGCTTTAAAACCAAGACATGTGAGAGGCTCATTATCCAATTTGCGCAAGGCAAGCAAGATCACCCCCGCTCTCCTCCCCAAGCACCTTCTTCCACCCTAACTACAATGGCTGACCAGATCGCTATCGGCATCAACGGCTTCGGCCGCATCGGTCGTCTCGTGGCGCGCGCCGCCATCGAGAACCCAAAGACCAAGGTCGTCGCCATCAACGACCCGTTCATGGACATTGAGTACATGGTGTACCTCTTCAAGTACGACTCGACCCACGGCCGCTACCCGGGCACGGTCGAGCACAAGGACGGCAACCTCGTCGTCGACGGCCAGGTGATCCACGTGTTCTCGGCGCGCAACCCATCGGAGATCCCATGGGGCACGGCCGGCGCCACCTACGTGTGCGAATCCACCGGTGTGTTCACGACCACGGAGTCTGCGAATGCCCACATCCAGGGCGGCTGCAAGAAGGTCGTGATCTCGGCGCCACCAAAGGACGGCACCCCGATGTACGTCATGGGCGTGAACCACAAGGAGTACGACGGCTCGGCGCACATTGTGTCGAACGCGTCGTGCACGACGAACTGCCTCGCGCCGCTCGCCAAGGTCATCAACGACAACTTCGGCATCGTCGAGGGTCTGATGACCACGGTGCACGCCGTGACGGCCACCCAGTTGCCAGTCGACGGTCCATCCCGCGGCGGCAAGGACTGGCGCGCGGGACGTAGCTGCGGCCAGAACATCATCCCATCGTCGACCGGCGCTGCAAAGGCCGTCGGCAAGGTGATCCCAGCGCTGAACGGCAAGCTCACCGGCATGGCGTTCCGTGTGCCAACCCCGGATGTGTCGGTCGTCGACCTGACGTGCCGCATCGAGAAGTCGGCCACGCTTGCGGAGATCAAGGCCGTCGTGAAGGCTGCCTCGGAAGGCGCGATGAACGGCATCCTCGGCTACACCGAAGACGAGGTCGTCTCGAACGACTTCTTGCACGACAAGCGCTCGAGCATCTTTGACGCGTCGTCGTGCATTGCGCTCAACGACAACTTCGTCAAGCTCGTGTCGTGGTACGACAACGAGTGGGGTTACTCCAACCGTCTCGTCGACCTCGTTGTGTACATGAGCACCATCGACAACTAAGCAACGCAACTACACCTGCAATGCAATGCGCGTAGCTCAAGCAAGAAGCGGAAGCCAACGCAACCCAAGAAGTGTCGTGTCTTGAGAGAAGGATCTCTTCACCCCATTTTCTCCATACTATCGTAACAAGTGTTCATTTTTTTCACCCACGTTGCTCTTTGTTTTGTTACTTATTCGCTTCACGCTTGACAATGCGCTTCTGATCTGCTGGCGAAGCTGAGCTTTGGTGCATCGTTATGATGGATGGCTAGTGATGCTCTCTACGCAAAAGCCCCGCCCGACACGCAGATAAAGGTGATAAGCGCCATGGTGACGGCATGCAGAGCCAAGTGATAGTTTAGTTATCAAAAGATGCAAGAAGGCAATGCAATGTTGACAATTAAGTGATGTTGCGAAGCGACTTCACGCCCCACTCCACCTTTTTTCATTATCTAATGCGCAGCACAAAGGCGCTTATATCAAAAACAGCACTCGTGTTGTTGTTCACTAAGGAGGAAAGTACTTGGCTCGCTTTCTTCGACCGAAAGCAGAAGACCAGGTAGGGGGTGTTAAAGAATTATTAGAAAAAAACGCATCCATCAGGCAGGAACCACAAGCTACTCACTCGTTCTCTCACGCGCTCTTGGCTCAATTGAGCTCCTCGTGGCAGTCACTCAGTCAGCCGCACGCAACTCTTAGTGCTTTCTGCTGCTGGTCCGCGAGGCCGTCCGCCCACTGCCGCCGTTGGTCGCCTGCGCGGCCGCGTGCTCGTTCGTGATCTCAAAGCACGTGGCGCACACGCGCACTTTCTTGCCGGCCGGCTCGGCTTTCTTCTTGCCGCGCTTGCGGGGCTTGAACGGCAGCTGGCTGCCCTTGATGTGGCAGCTCGCGCACGCCGAGCAGAGCAGGCGCCCGCAGAGGCGGCAGTGGTGGCGGCGCGAGCCCACGGCGCCAAACTTCTTCGCGCACTCCATGCACTCGTCGCGCTCCGTGTCGCCCACCCACACGGGCTGGAACGCCACTTTGCTCAGCAGCATCTTGAGGATGTTGTGGTCGACCTTGTCAAACACCATCTTGCCGGCCTCGTCCTTGAGGTCGAGCCGCGCGCCGTGGCGCACCAGGCGCGCCGCGATCTGGTAGAGCCCCTTGTCGAGCGCCACGTGGAGCGTCGTCGACTTGTCCACGGGCGCGTTCGGGTTCGCTCGGTACTGGAGCAGGATCTCCGTCAGGGTCGGGTCGTCACGGGTGACCGTGAGAATGTGTACGCCCAAGGGCGTCTGGTTGCGCATGTTGAGGAAGTTCACGTCCGCGCCGCTCTCGAGCAGCAGCTTGGTCATGCGCCGCGACTTCGCTGCCGCCAGGTGGAGCGCAGTGTTGCGTCTGCTGTCGGCGACATTCACGATCGAGCCGGCGAGCTGCGGCATCAAGAGAGCTTGCACGACGCCCAAGTGACCCCCACGGATCGCAAAGTGCAGCGCCGTCTGGCCGTACATTGGATCGCGACGCAGGATGTCGGTGCCCGGCTGGATGATCAGCGCATTGAGCAGCACGAGGTCGCCCGAGCGCGCCGCCTGGAGCAGCGGCGTGAGCCCATCGGCCGACGTCGCGGGGATCAGCGTGCGACTGAAGCTGCCGCTCGTGCTGCGGTTGCCGCCTCCAGTGCCGCTCGTCTGTCGGCGGTAGCCGTCGTCCATGCGCATGAGCGGGTTGCCCATTTCCGTCTGGCGCGGCTGGAACATGAGACTGTCGCGGAAGTTGCCGTTGCTCTCGCGCATCTGAATCATCTGCTCGACGTTAAAGCTGTTGGCGTGTGCGAGCGTGCGCTGGTACTCGTCCGTGCCGTACTCTTCGTCGTCGTCGTCATCGTCGTCGTCGTCCGCCACGTGGTTGCTGTACTGGTTGTTATTCGAGTTGCTTCCGTTGCTGTGGCTGTGGTGGCTCTGGCTGTGCGACGTCGACGTGCTCTGGTTCGAGCGCGGAGGGATCTGGCGTTCCTGTTTGTAGCTCGGACGTGGCGCGTGCTGCTGTTGCTGTTGTTGTGGGTACCCTACGCCACCCGCGCCTTGGTACGGCGGAGGGGCCTCGTACTGCTGCTCGTGGTGGAAGTCGTCATCGATGTCAACGTCAACCTTGGGCATGGCTGCTACTGCTGCTGCTGCTTTAGCTCCTGCTTGTCTGAATGCCGTGGCGTGTTCTCTCAAATGAACGTGACGACGACGAGTGGGCGGATGGTCGCCAGTGGGTTCAGTGGCTGCTCAACGGGAGAAGACTGGCGGGTGTGGATCGAGACGACGCGTGGGCGGGCGGCGCTCTATAGACTCAGCGAGAGAGAGGTGGCGAGGCGCGTACACACAGAGCGGCGGGGGAGCAGAGGCGTCGGCGTGCCTGGTGGTGCCTTTTTGACGCTCTTGACTCTGTTTCCAAGTCGCTCGCTTTTGGAAACTGGACCCTTCGTTAACTAACCCTCGAGATGAGTGAAATGGAGGAAAAGGGCTCGATGAGTAAACGAGAAAGCGCTAAAATGCAGATTCGCGGGAAGTTAAATGCACCTCTTTTCTGCGACACGGTACCACACGGTTGCAATTTTGCAGAAGAGGGTGTGATGCATGAGATTGGAAAAGGTGCAAAAAGTCATAACAAGGTGGCAAAATGAGGTTGTTGTCTTTGATCAAACAAATTTTAGCGCACCTTGTATTGTTGTGGGTCCCGTGCAGAAAATGCATTCCATCTGCTTGAAGAAAAAGAAGCACAATAAAATACGGATAAATGACAGATTTATCGAGCATATTTCTTTGGTTGCAAAAATCATTGTTATCAAAAAATTCAGGATTTGGGTTGCAAAACCAGTTTCAAAGAAAGAAACGGCAATGTATCCGATCCTTCTCTTCCCCGATCTCGACTGACGACTGGTTGAAAAAGCGAAGATCCCCAGTCACTTCGAAGCTATATTCTGAACTTGTGGGGTGCTCTTCGCTCCACGGTGTTCATTCAACATACAGGTTCAGGAATTCATACCTCAGCATTGCACCAATTGTGAATAATGAAGCAACCTTATCCGAGATTGCTCAAATTCAAAAAGCGGTATTTGAAAACGCAACTTCGAACAATCTTGCGTGAGTGAGTTCGCACTTGTCGCGTGAATATCTCTGGTCTGGTGAGTTGTTGATCGAGGCGAGTGATTACCGGGACCCTTCGATATGACGACCCTCGGATTGGTGACAGAAAGCGTGGCGAAGATCAAGATTATAATTCAACGTATGTTATTTGATTGCAAACAAGTTGATCTTCGCCACACTTGTAACAATCAGTGTGCCATCGAAGCGCCTGCTGCGAATTTCGAGCGAGCAAGTTTCTCTTGTGGACTCTTGTGTTCCTGAAATAGCAAGGCAAAGGAGGCGAGCACCCAAGAAATCTCTTTCATTCTTTGAAATTCAGAACAATCATGAAAATCACACAAACTCACGATATTTTGCAGCAGAAAAGTGGTGGCGAATTATGAGAAAAATCCGGCTTGAATTGAAAAATTACGAAAATAGTCAGTCTGCACATCACCCACCTAAACTGAAGGGCAAATGAGTTGAACCCATTTGGACCATTGCTCATTTTCCGGATCGAGCCATTGTTGTGTGAAGCCATTGGACGGACGAGGAGATCGCCACCATTGATCCTGCTTTTTCATTGTCGTACACATGACATGCTTCCCAGGGTGTTGCTCCCGCCTCTCATCCTCATTTACTCGGGGAACTTGTTTTTTTTTTTGATAAAATTGCGCTTCGGGTTCCGCGGGTTCGCGAGGTAGGCTTCGCGCACTGCCATAATGTTCGCATCGCGTCCGGTCAGGCTCGTCTTGCCGTCGTTGTACCGATCGCACGGGTAGCCTCCTTCGCGACCATGGAACGGATCGTTGCCGCGACGGCCGTTGGGGCCGCGGTAATTTGCTGGGCAGTCCTCACAGTCACTGACGCTTTGCAAGCCTTCGCGCAGCGAGTACTTGCCGTACGGACATGGACCGGAGCACGCTCTCGTGGTGAGTCCTGCTGACGATCCGTAGGTCCCAGGAGGACGCGGACTACAATCCAGGATGCTTTTCCCACCGGGGCGGTCATTGTACGTTCCTTTGGGGCACTTGGCGGTGCAGTCGCTCGAGGTCAGTCCTGGGCTATCTCCGTACACGCCACGAGGACACTTGACACACTCTGAAAGCTTGATGCCAGCTCCGGGAGGACGGTACTTGCCAATTGGGCATGCCATCGGACTCGGCTGGACACCCATGTACATCTTGGCTGTTATGTTTATTCAGATACATTCATCAGTTCGATCTTCTAGGTCACAAAAGTAAAAGCAATAAGCAATGGGACGTACGCTGCACATCGTGACTTTCGCTGCCTCGCAAGGACACAAACCCAGCGAGCCGGGGCTCCAACTCGTTGCTAAACGCTAAATGAACAAAAAATGGAAACGAAACCATCAGCACGAGAGATAATGAGTCAGACGCGACACAACTTGACATCGACAAAGAAGTATGCATCAAACATCAAACATCACTTGCACGTCGTACCCAAGAAGATCGCGCCGTGTAGAAGTGCGATCGCCAGCGCCACCAGCAAGCGAGATGAGAACCCTCTCGCGTCCATAGACATAGCTCCCGTCAACCAGCGCTTTCTCGTCTTCCTCACCTCTTGCTGAGGCTGCCTTGAAGAATGTGTTCAAAGGCTCCACTTCGCCCAACAGTCGTCAATGCTATATTCTTTCTTTATCGTGGGGCTGGCCAATCAACGGTCAGGAGGGATAACCGACACCCGCATTGCTGTTGCTGGTAGTGTCACCTCCACCACCATTGAGCGCATCGATCTTCGACAAGATCCGGCGAATGTTCTTTTTCGATACCTCATCCGAGTCAACCTCTTCGTGCAGACGCTCAAGGTGACGTGTGAACTCTGGTTCGGCCTCGAGGATCGACTCGTAACATTGTGAATACACGCAAAAGTTGCCCAGTGAGAAGAGCACAATGCGTCGCGACGAGAGGCTCGAGTCGGTCATCGCGAGCTCGAAAAGCTCGAGTGGTGCTTGGTGATTGCACAGATCGCCACAGAGTTCGTCCGAGTTTCGTACCAGGTTGCCGAGCGCACCGCCAGCGTTGGATCGCGTTTTCTCCTCTGGGTCATGCAGATTCTCGATCAATAGCGGGATCGCAGGCTGGAGAGCGCTGTACAGAGAATTGTTGTGGAATGCTGCGTTTCCAATAGCGAAGCAGGCGAATCGGCGAACGTAGCTGTCTGGATCGGCGAGTCCGCGGATCACGCCGCCCAAAAGCGAGGTGGAGCCAGCGATGGGGGTCACGAATTGCTCGTAAAACAAAGTCGAATGCCTGCACAGATTGCCGATGCAATTGAGCGCCTTTGCACGCACCATTGGCTCCTGGTGCTGAATCAATCTTCGGAACTCTGGAAGTAGGTTCGCTCGCAGGATGCACTCGTAGTTTTCTTGCGAGCTCCGAGCCAGTTGGCTCACAATCAGAACCGTGTCGATGATCAGCGACGGCGAACACTCGCTGTGCAGCATGCCACACTCTTTGATGATCAGCATTCCGTCGGCACGCACCAGCTGCGCGCCAAAATGCTCGGAGCTCGTCACTAAACGAGACAAGAAGCTCATCGGAAGCTCCAGCACCGATACCTCCAAGTGGAACTCTTTCGTTGAGAACACAAAACGAAGCACGCCCAGTAATTTCTGTACACACTCGACATCGTAGAGCACTTCCTGAGTTCCAACCAGCAATTCTTCCGAGACGCCGTGCATGAACGGGATCCCGAGCACTTTGACAATCGCATGCACCAACGCTTTCACGGCATTGCTCCCGCCTCCAGCGGTGTCCGGCCAGTGGAAGAGGTACACAATGTGCTTCAGCTCAAGCAAGTTGACAAGGTACGGGATGAGGTGCTCGTTGATCGCGGCTTCCATGTGCGGATCGTGACACTGGATTTCGCGAACAATGCGCATGAGCTTCAGGAAACAAAAGAGTCCCCACGGAGACAACAGGTCGCTTCCCCCATTCACCAGCAGCTTGCTCACAATTCTCCAGACGTGCTCTTGCTGAAATGCCGCGACAAAGCTCTTCATCTCGACCGACTTTGAGTCCGCGGGCTCCATTTCTTGTTTAAAACCAACATGCGCATGCTGAACCACTGGCTGTTTTCCTGCTTTGGATGCCACACGAAGCAGCAAGACAACCCCTGCGTCGATAAGTCCCTGGGCTCGAATGTTGTAGCATGAAAGCATCTGGAGCTTCGCGTTTCTAAGCGATCCGGACAGATTGGAGAACTGATCGTGATCGAGGAGCCGGAACACAGCTTCTGCGCATCGCTCCGGTAGAAATCCGCGCGCGAGAAAGTGCCAAAGCTCTTCTTCGAACTCTTCAAATCCGTTCTCTTGCGCTGCGTCGTCGTCAAATACCGACTCATCGATGTCACCACCCTCGATCGCATCTGAATAGAAACTGCTCAGAGCATTGAGAAGCGCGACATCACTGGATTCACAGAATAGCGGGTACAGCGTTTTGGCACACTGCCAAACCTGGCTTTTGGTGAGGACACTGCGGTGCAAGATGACAGTGAGCAACTCCACAGCAAAGTACAGCTCGATGGATCGCAACACTTTCGCGGCAATACCGCTCAGCAAGATCGACACAATGTCGCTTGCTTGCCCCTGTCGGTTTGAGATCTGAGCCTGGGGGAGTTTCTTGGAAAGCGGGGCTGACGACCTGCAGGCGTGAAAGAGAACCTTCAGGATACAGCAAACGGACGACTGATCATCATCTTCGTCGTCGGGGTCATCGTCATCATCTTCATCTTCTTCGCCATTGTTGTTGTTGCTTTTATTCGCACGTTCGTTCAGCTCGCCGAACAGCAGCGTCAGGAGCTCGACCAATCCATTTTTGAGTAGCTGCGTGACCACTTCCGCATGCACTTTGACACGCAGCTTGAACAAATGCTTCAGATCTTTCAGGCTGGTCTGGTTGATCGGCTGGCTGGCGTCAGACAGCAAGGTCACGATCGGAAACGGCTGCAAAGGCCCCCAGTTCTTCCCGTCAGGCTGTACGAACGTTGAGAGCGCGAACGCAGCGTACATGCCAAGATCTCGTCCTCCTTTTGTGATCCGCCCACCGGGCGAGCGTGAAGCTCCAGACGATCGCAGTATTTCGCAGAGTGTTTCAACCACACCAGAGGGATGCACTTGCTCTAGGAAGAGAGTCAGATTCTTCGAGCGATCCAACATGGAGCCGAGCCACTTGAGCGTCTTCGAGTGCGCGCTGTAGAGCAGCGCTCCTTTCAACTTGAGCAGCGTGTTGACAGCTTTGATATCACTCTTACAAAGGTCGCGGTAATTGATCTGGCCATCTGTGTTGCAGGTCGAGTCGCTTGAGTTGACGATCGTTGTAAACATCATGCAGCATCGGACAACTTGATAGACAACGTCACACAACACCTCGGAGATTTCTTTTGTTGTCGAGTTGCATTCAGCGATAAGCGCGTCGAGGAACTTGTGCGTGAGCGCTCGAGTGGCGATGACGCTCTTGATCGTTGTCGCTTCTTCGATCGATTTTAGAAACGCCATCAGCGCGCGATGCTGGATTTGCATCAGCAAAGTGACTGGAGCGTGGATCGTAGCGGCATCGTTGAACCCACGGATTGAGGTCAGGATGCCAAGCGCTCGCTGAAACGAATCGCTCTCCAGGATGGCATTGCCGCCCAGAGAATTGGTGTCCAAATCGTCTTCAAACTGGTGCCACTCATCCAAGAAACGCTCGGCAACACCATCAACACGTCCACTTTCTCCCGGTTTCTCGTGCTCCAAAGTTGAGTGTGGCGGTCTACGCTCGGGAACTTTCGAATTCGAGGACGCACCGGACCCTTTCGATTCTGTGCTGCTGGTGTCATTTTGGATTTGACGCCCTGTCTCTGGGTCACAGATCTTCCACTCGCCAGACGTTCGTAGCCGCTCGACGCTCGGCTTCACTTCTGTCATGGACAAGTGGTTGTCCTCCTTGAAGAAGCGCGGGAGTGCTCGCACTTGGCTTTCAAGCAGCAGACGCGCCTGCTGCTGCTCGGCTGTCTCCATCACGAACGGATGCGCCAAGATCTCGGGCCACGTCATGCGCTTTGACGGGTCCTTGTTTAACAACCCCGCTAGGAAGCTCTGGAACTCAGGAGACATCATCGGTGGGTACTTGACAGGCTCGCGCACGATCATCTCAATTAGCGAGACGATTCGGTCCGTGTAAAAAGGTGGACGTCCGACTGCAAGCTCGTACAGGATCACACCGAGCGACCACAAGTCCACTGTGTAGTTGTACGGCTGCTGCCGCACGAGTTCGGGGGCCATGTATAACGGCGTGCCTTTAATCGACGTCAGCAGACTCGTGTCGTGCGAGATCGCGCGCGCAAAGCCAAAGTCGCACAGCTTGATCTGCTGTTTCGATCCAATGAGAATGTTCTGCGGCTTCATGTCGCGATGGATAATCCGGTTCGAGTGCAGCACATGCAGCGCCTGAGTGAGCTGGATCGCGATCTTCCGGATCTCGTCTTCTGGGAGCTGGCGATCGTCTTCCAGGATCTGGAACAACTCGCCCTGCGCGTACTCGGTGACCATGCAGAACTCACCCTCGGTCTCGAACGAGTCCAGCATCGCGATGATGTTGCAGTGGTTCAAGCGCCGCAGGATGCGGATCTGTACGAGTACAACAGTGTCGCGTATAAGCACTTTCAGCGCACAAATAATGGTAAAGATCGTCCGCGTCACGCACACGCACCTCTTCGCGCAGGTTCTCAAGATCTCGCGCGTTCTTGCCGCGCTTGGTCACAAACTTGAGCGCGACGATGTGGCCCGAGTACTTGCGCCGCCCGCGGTAGACCTTGCCGAAGGACCCTTCGCCGATGCGCTCGAGGATGTGGTACGCGTCCATGGGGTCTCCTTCACAGCGAGCAATGCTGCGCGTCCACAAGGCGCCCGCCTCTGCTTTCTTTCTACACTATTTTTGCAAATGGAGGCGGTGTTGAAGTGGAGCAGCGTGGAAAGCGAGTGGGTACAGTGTACCATTTATGGACACCATTGTGTGACCCATCTTATTTTGGGAGGGACCTTCATTTTCATTTGCAATGTACCGTGCGGAATGGTACACTTTCACTTTGGAAGTAACTGCGGCAAAAAGGTCAAAAGGTCGCGCGCAATAATAGGGAAACATGGAGCTTTTGGCGGATCTAGCTGACAATATGATGGGCCGGAGAGACGCTTCGTCCGACTGTCCACACCGCACGGGAGTGGTCGCTCGATCCATGAATTCGCGGTGCAAGCAAGCCGCGCACAAAAAGATACGCTCCCTTTCAAGCGTCAGCGTCAGGACACGTTCCTTGGACGGTACGAGCTCGCGTGCGTCGAAGCGAAGCTCTACGATCTATAGACCACGAAGAAGAAGAAGAAGAAGAAGCCCGGGCTGCGTTTTGGTGTCGTCACTTGGTGGTGGCTTGAAGCACGCGCCTAGGTAACAACACGAAGATCTGCAGCGACAACGCTCCAGAGCTCACACCATGGTAGGACTATCATATACAAGAAGACATGCGCGGCGACCGCTCCCCGTCTGGCACTTTGCAGCGTCGGTGCTCGTCTGGTCGATCTGCTGCTGGGTGTTCATGCTGATCCTGATGCAGGTGGAAGGCGTGCACGCGAACCTTTTCTCGCCACAGGATGTACCCGGCCCGCCCGAGAAATCCTGATCACTGCCGCGAGCGACTCGGCTGTGCGCGTGCAGTTCCTGCCACCGGAGCGCATCAATTCAGAGGGCAACAACGGCGCGCCGGTGCTCGGATACAAAGTGGAAGTCGCGACGCGGGTGAACGACGTGCAGACGTTTAAAGTGGAAGCCAACGGACCAGTTGTCGCGGGCTCGTATAAAATGACGATCACGAATGCAGCGGGGGCAGGCGTGACGTCCTGTGTCCCCTGGAATGCGACCGAAGTGGAGCTTGAAATGGCGCTGGAAGAGCTCCCGAATATCGACAGTGTCAGCGTGTCCCAGCCCGCGTACGGCGCCGCAAAAACGGATTCGTGTATTCGATTGAGTTTGACGGCAAGTATCTTGTGAGCGGACAGCAGCCGAACGTGCTCGTCGGAGACCAAGTTGGCTGCCAGGCGACGCTACCGCAGAACCGCGTCTTGACGTTCACTGGCGCTCACGTGACGCAAGGAGTTCCAGAGTACTCTCCAGAAGTGTGGGAGGTCGTGACGGAAGACACTGTTGGTGCAAATGTGCTCGGAGGAAGCTTCGATCTGTCGCTTGGATTCGAAGGCTCGTGGAAAGACTCGATGGCGACTGCGGTTGTCGCTGCTGGCTCCAAGACTGCGGTGACGAGTATCTCGATGGTTGGGGAAGTGAATCGCGGTGACTTGACCCTGATTGGCGACGAAATGTTCACTGTGCATGCATCGGCGCCATTCACAGACACGGAGCTGCCGTTGGACTCGTACCACATTCGCGGCACAACTGGAGCGGCTATTTACCTGGAAGATACCGCAGTTGGTGACGTCGCGCTTACCCAAAATTCGCAGGTGGTGACTACTGCGACAGATTTCCGGCCGTTTGTCGCTGTCAATGAGCATATCAAGATTGGCAGCTGGGAGTTCAGAGTGACAGCGATTACTGGGACGTCGCTGAATATCGCGAAAGTTGCGCCAACCGGCAATGACAACTGGCCCGATCCGTCAGCGCTGCATATCACTGCATACAAGCGGAAGAAAGTGACTGTAAACGCGAGTGCAGAAGCAATCGATGCAAAGAAAGCGCTGGACAGACTCCCTGGAATCGGCGCAGTGGACGTTTCTCGCTTCGGACCGACCAAGGAGAACGGGTATCAGTGGCTCATCACGTTTTTGTCACTGGGGAGCAAAACGAACTGTCCCGAGTCTCCGTGTCTGCACGCCGACAAAGTGGCAGGAACGAATGTCTTGCTGACCGATGTGTTCGGTGCTCCCTGCGCGACATGCACCGTTGCTGCTTCAGTAATGGAAGACGAAGCACAAACGCAGGCGTTTACTGGGATCACGGGGCAGTACGACTCCACCTCTGTGGTGGCGACGAAAGAAATCGGCGGAGTGGTGGACGAGGCGCAATCGATATCCACACAATCCACGGACGACGATCTTGGCGGGACGTTCGCTGTCAACTTTCGCAACAGTTTTGCACAGTCACCTGGTGCTGTTATCAATTTCGACGACACGGCTCTGGATGTCCAAGTGAAGCTCCAGAACTTGCCGACAGTCGGTCGGCTGAACGTAACACGCGCGGACAACTCGGCTTTTGGCGTAACTTGGACGATCACCTTTCTTTCGAATATAGGAGATCTCCCGCTTTTTGCAGTTGACACCACACTTCTAACCGGAACGGGAGCGTCAGTGGTTGTCCAAGAAGTGGTCAAGGGCGTCGAAGTTCCTTTTGAAGCAATCGTGGACGGATTGAGTCCGTATGAAGAGTACTCTTTGAGAGCATATGCGCGAAACCTCAACGGCTACGGCGCAGGAACGGACGTTATCCAGCGTGATGGCAAAGGAGCTCTACCGTTGTATGCGAGCGTCGGAAGTGCACCTGACGCACCTGCCATCACGGGTCTCTTGCCGATTTCGGGCTCCGAGTTGGAGGTTCAATTCAGAGATCCAGTAAATCATGGCGATCCCGTCGAGAGTTATGTGTTGAATACGCGAGTGGCGATTCTTTCGGCACCCCTGCGGTGAAGACTCTGCAGATTTTCAGCTCGTTGGCAAACGATATCGCTGGCACTTTTCGACTGCAGTATGGAGACGAAATCTCGCCGCTCCTGTCTGTCCATGCATCAGCGAATGCGCTCTCGGGTGCGCTGCGGAGTCTCAGCCACCTCCGACCAGTTGTTGCGAGTCGTGTTACGTTCGTTTTGACTGGGAGGCGGCGAGTCAAGTCCAGAGTTTTTCAGCAAATCAGAATATTCTGGCCACAACGCCGCTTACGTTGCTTCAAAGCCAGCTACTTGTATCCGGATCAAGGATCAAGGTGGGAAACGGCGTGTTCGCAGTGAAGACTCAGCCGAACCAAGGAATCACAAAGATTGAAGTTCAGCCTGGAAGTGGAGTCGCAGGTTATGCTGGTCAGAGTCAGTCGTTGTTGAAGCTGGATGATTCAGGAAGTGAGCTTGGTCCATTCGGATACCAGTGGACCATTTCGTTCCCAGGAGAAGTTGGTGCTGTCGCTCACCAAGTCTACCCTGGTTTGCAGCTCCTGTCTTCGCTTTCATCGGTGGAAAAAGGCATACCGTTGGCGACTACCAGCTTGAGTGACAAGCAATTTGCAGTCCCACCCCCTACTACGGATCGTTTGATATCAGCAACGAAGAAGCCTGCGATACCTATGTGATTGGCGCACCGTCTCCAGTGCAAGTGCTGCAGTTGTTTGCGTCAACGACGATTACTCAAGGAACATTCAAGCTACAGCTTGGTCAGGAGATGACGTCGTGTATTACGCTGGGAACCAGCAGCGCAAAGAGCACAACGAAAGGAGCGCTCGAGCTACTCAATTTTGTTTCGAAAGTCACGATCGAGGAGCAGCGACTCTTTAAAGTGAGCGTTCTGACGGGATCATCGGCATCAAAAGTGACTGCGTTTGATAGCGCTGCGTCGACTCTCACAGTGATCAGCAGTGGACCAGGTTTATCAGCGAATGAAGCGAATGTGTTGCCAAAAGATGCAATTGTCCAGGTCAGCCGAAACCCGAACGACTTCACTCGCCATTCTTGCGAATTCAAGGTCACTGTAGCTGCGGTGGCAGGCGACACGACGGTCCTGGTGTCTGCTCTTAGCTCGTGTACAAGCTTTTCAGGAGAGTCTCGGTCGCTGAAGGTCTTGGACTTCCATGACTACAAGATTCGCTTTTGGGGTCGTTACCCAACTGGCGAGTGGCCGACGCTGAAGATCGTACCAGCAGATTTCGGCAATGGAGCCTGCGCAGTGTGGCTTCCTGCTACTCCAGTCTACAGCAAGATCCATACAGTGAAGTATGAAGGAGTTTGCGCGCGTGGTACTAGTGGGACACAGACGATTTTAGCCGATGCGTCGACAGATATTGGCGGATGGTTTTCTCTTTCATACTTGGGGAGTGAGACGCCGTCATTGGCGTTCACGACCACTTCGGCTTCTGACATGCGAGGCGCGATCAACTCGATCACAGCACCCGGAACTGTGAACGTGAGTCTGTTGCAGTATGGCTCGTATGGAAAAGCGTGGCACGTCACGTTTGTTCAGCAATATGAGGATGTGGACACGATCTTCATCAAGCACTCGTATCTCACTGGACAAAGCGCGTTCATCAGTGTGTACCCGACCGCGGAAGTGTTTATCGAGGCAAGGCAAGATGACATCAGCGGGGCGTTTCGATTGGCTTTTGGAGGTGGAACGACCGAGAGGATCGGATTCGCCGCAACGCACATGAAGGTGACGCAGGAATTGCAAAAGCTCAGCAACATTGATTCCGCGATTGCACTGGGAAATGCAGATACCGGCGACATTGGCGTCTATTCGCTTGCGCTGACTGCAACTGCAGCCGCTGGAAGCTCCGTGCTCACAAACATCATGCTCGATGGCAAGTCCATTGATCCAACACTCTTCATGGCGATCCGTGAAGTATTGACGATTCAGGCGACCAAGCACTGGATTCAGCCCGCCACGCCGGTAGATATCACGCTGACAGCCAACTTTGGAGGCACTCCTGGTGCAGTAACAGTGTCAGCTGGATTGGTAACGAAACGTACCAAGCCGCTGCCTGGGTACGTTGGCATCTCTCGTCTGATGCGAGTCCTCACAGCGACACGAGGAGGAAACACCGTCGAGCTTCCACCCAATCATGGATACGCCGGAGCAGACGTTTTCTACATCGCTGGGCAAAAAGTCACCGTCTTCGCTGGGACGAACGGTGTGATCACGACGGTCGAGGCTTTTGCTGGCGCAGATACCACCGGCGCCAACCCAGAGGTTTACGTTTTTGACAACAAGCTGCGGGCGACCGATGATTTGACCCAGTTGCTTGCTGTGAGCGATGATCTCTGGCTGCAAGCTAGCTCAGGTGACATGGTCAAATACTCTATGCAGCAAGTCACCCAGCGGTATGTGCTGGTGGATGGAGTCTTCGCAGATCCAGTGGTGAAAGGGAAGGCTTTTCACGTGGCCAATGGCTGCAGATGGCCACTGGTTTTCCGCTCCTTTGTCGGAGATCTCGAGACTATCGACGCGTTACCTGGAAATGACTGGCGTGGCACCGAGGCACGTATTGGAGCGAGACGATCGAAAGCTGTTCGACCTCAAGTGGTCCACGCTGGCAACCCAGCGGTGATCCAGACGGTGCTCTTGGAAGCAGACAGCGTTGGAGATATCGGCAATGCAGCCACGTACACACTTGGGTTTGGCGACGAAACAACAACTGCAATTGCGTGGGGTGCGACTGGAAGCGCCATCAAGCAGGCTCTGGAGGCTCTGGATGGCGTAGATGGAGTGACAGTCACGTCAATGGTCTACGGGAACGGCTTCGTTCTTTCGATCACGTTTTGGGGAATGTACCCAACGCGAACCTTACCAGTCATGACCGGCTCAATTACAAATGGCGCGAGTCCCCTTCGCAGCTTGGCGATTCGCATTCGCAGCAACAACGCGGTTGCCCATTCGAAACAAGAAACAGTGGTGCTTCAGAGTGACCAAAATTACATGCTCCGAATTTTCGCTGCGAACTCGAAGGGTATCAGCGATTCCAAGACTGGAGTCTCCACGCACTCTGCGGTGATGTCGGCCGTGCCAACTCCACCAGCGAGTGTATCGCTGGGAGAATACCAAGGAGAAACGTGGCTCTCGGTGAACTACCGTCCACCATTCTGCACTGGTGGTGCCGAGGTTACCATGTACCGTCTGGAATGGGATTCGTCGCCGACGTTTGACAGTTCCAGCGCGGACTACGGCGTTGCGAACATTCAGAAGCGCTTTGAAGTGCAGCAAGTGACGACAACGTACCGAAGCGACGCAGGGATAGCCGGAACGTTTACGCTCTCATGGGGTGGTCGCACAACGACTGCGCTGGCAATCGACTGCACGGCTGCGCAAATGGCTGATGCGCTTGCGGTGATCACAGACACTGTGAATGTCGCTGTCGATCCAGTAAAGGTGATACGACTTCCTGCGTCGTGGGGGTTCACGTGGAAGATCACGTTTCTCCACACTCCAGGCGACTTGGCTCTGCTGACTGCGGACGGTTCCTTGATGACTGGCGATTTCCCTCGCATCTCTGTGACAGAAATCGTCCAAGGCTTCTCGGACCTCGCGATCGGTGACTTCACGCACGAAGTCCAAGACATCTACACGGATGCCAAGACGTTGCTTTCCGGCACCTTCAATCTGGAATTTGAAGGGCAAATTTCGCAGTCAATTTCAGTGGACGCGTCTGCTCTAGAAATGCAGGAAGCACTCCAGGCGACAACTTCGATCTATTCGATCAAGGTCCAGAAGCTGTGGCGAAATCAAGCGCTGAACACAGCCATTTGGTCTGTTACGTTCGCGTACCTCCGAGGAGAAGAGCTTGTTGGCGCAGGCAATATCTTTACGATCACCGTCGCGGACGCGACGACGCTGTCGGGAACGAGCGCAGCAGTTCGGGTCGCCAACAAAGTCACAGGACCTGATCCGTTTACTTTCACGATCACTGGTCTGAGGACTGGAGTGAAGTATTACTTCCATGCGATGGCGTACAACGCTGAAGGGTTCGGGTCTGCGAATTCCCCCATGTCAAGTGCGATCACGTGCGGCACCCGAAACCTCCGACATCGGTTGTGGCATCGGTGGTGGATGGGAAAACTCTAGCTGTCACCTGGGGCCAGAACGGGGACTATGGTGGATGCCCCATCGACAAGTACAACATCGAATGATATCGCGCAGAAGGGGTACGAGAAGAGCAGACCGTGACGACATCCGCTGGGAAAGGACTGCCCGAGATCCAGCGGATGGTCAATTTCGCCGACTCGCAGAGCTCGGGCGGGTATTTCAAGATGAGCTCCCGAGGCGAAACAACTGAAAACGTGCTTTGGAATGCACCGGCAGTTGGCTTGAACTCTGTCAAAGAGCGTCTTGAGCGGCTGTCTACTGTCGGCACCGTTGACGCCACTAGAACTCGGTCGACGCGAGTCGTGAGTGGATTGATGGTGACTGCAGCGGCGAGCACTCTTACTTTGGATGCGTCTTCTACAGTGGCGATTGCCAACTCTGGACTCGCAGTTGGAGATTCGATTTGGGTTGCAGATCAACGGGTTTCAATTACAGCTGTTGGCGCCACAACTTTGACGATTGCCGAGACTCTGACGACTTGAGTGGCAGTGCCAGTCTTCCGAACCGCGTACGGATACCAGTGGCTAGTCACGTTCCGCTCAGGTCTACATATCACCATCGTTCCAAGTCCCACGGACGACGCCTTCTGCCCCCACCAACGTACAGCTCATAGTTCTTTCCAATCGGCAGTTGAAGATTCGCTGGAACGCGCCAGATAGTGACGGCGGGGCTGCGATTTCATCGTATAGAATCCAGTGGGACGTCAATTCGGGATTCACGAATGTGAACAGCCCGAATTACGACATGATCGGCGAGCTGCGCGTGCAGCCAACTGACGAGGGTCCGTTCTACTTCAATATCCCTACCGCTGTTGCGAACACCTATTATGTTCGCGTGATTGCTGTGAACGACCAAGGCGTTGGAATCCCCCAGGTAGCTGACCCCGCGTCAGCTACGCCGCTGAATCGAACACCTGGTCAGCCTGAGAACGTGAAGGCCACAGTGTTGTCCAGCTACGCGATCCTGGTGGAGTGGGATCCGTCCTCGACTGAGAAGGCTTACTATGGTGGCGACGGCGGTCTCCCAATCACGCAGTATATGATTGAGTGGGACAACTCGGACGCGTTCGATTCTCCTGCAGCATTCGGGCTGGTCAGTGGTGCGATTCGCTCGTGCATTATAGGCGGCAATGATCCGGTCACAGGTGTTCGGTCCAGCGTGCTTATCCCAGGTACGATGTACAGTATTCGCGTGACTGCGTTCAATGCGAAGGTGCTGGCACCCCGCGCGTCACAGCTCCTCCCTCGATCATTGCTGCGAAACAGTGCCGTCACGACGTCAGCGACAGACCGCGATCACCGTGTCAGCGACTGGCGTTGGTGCGCTGTGTAGTACGTTTACTGGCCGAACTTTCGATCTCTACAAGGCGAAGAAATTTCCAACGAGCATTCCTCTGAAAACGGATGCGTCTACGATGTCTGCGGGGAGCGTGGTGGAGGGCCAGCTAAAAACTATCATCGATACGGTGGCCGTCACGCGAACACAGCTCATCACTGCCACATTTGTTGGCTCCGTGTACGAGGTGACTTTCCGAAAACGATCGGGCATGATCCCGTTGTTGCAATGCGATTCTACCAGCATCATGGTCATGAAACCTGGAGGCGGTGCGTCGTGTACGGTGACCAGGACAACGATCGGAAGCATGATTTCGGGAACCTTTGCCATCGGACTCACGCTTGAGTCGAACAGCAATGTAGTGATGCAAACCGCGGCGATTCCCTGGGACGCGTCGGAAGCGCTGATGAAAAGCACGATGGAAGCAGTGGTGAGCTCTGCTGGCGAGAAGGCGTTTGGGACTGTGACGGTGACACGGTCTGTGTTTTCTCCGACGGGGAACAAGTGGTCTGGCGGGTACACTTGGGCTGTGACGTTCCTGCGCGACGCGAACGGTCCATGCGAGCAAGAAGAAGACAACGCAAACGGGATTCGCCTCTGCAATTCTCCTGGCGACGTTCCCGCGATGACCACCTCTAATACTGGCTTAAGCGGCTCGTTTCTGATCGACTTTCACTCGACGATTTGGCCGCGACAGATCAGCTTTGATGAAGACGAAGATCGGTTCCAGCGCAAACTCAACGAGATGAACACAATCGGACGCGTGATCGTCAAGAAGATCAAACACCCATCCACAGCCACTGGATGCACGGACGCGTCCTGTTCAGGCGGTTGGGATGATCAACCTGTTGAGATCCCAGGCACACGTGGCGGGTACCGCTGGCGCATCCGATTCCTGAAGGTAACAGGCGAGTTCGGTGGACTCACGTTCCCGTCTGGAAGCGGAAACGTTGGCCCGCTGTCGGTTTCCGTCTCGACATTGCAGGGCAACCAAAAGTCTGTCGACGTCACGACGAGCATGGCTGGCTCGTCCCCTATTCTTGGTGGCTTTGCGCTGAACACGACGTTGAAAGCGACTCCGGTTCTGCCGTACTCGTCGTCTTCGGGCTCGATCAAGCAGGGCATCGAGTCGATGTTCTTGTTTGGAGAAGTGGACGTCACGAAGGATTACCTGGTGACCCAGCGTATTCCGAACGCGGTCGCGACGATTTCAAAAGATGGGCTCACTGCCACGATCACTGACATCGACGTCATTCGGCTCTTCGCCGCACCTGGAGACGTTGTCCGATTCGGTCCGTCGAGGGTGACAGGTGGGTATAGTATCGTTCTAGGCGACGTCAATCAACTGGAGATCATCAATGTCGGACAGAGCCCCTGTGCCACAGTCGTCGGTGGGAACCCAGCGCTGCTCATCGAGACAGTGAGAGAAGGCTCGGCTGGATTCGACTATGACATATTTTTCCTCGACTACCCGAAGGCGGTGACACCGATGATGTTGCTCGAGGATGAACGCGCGTCGGTGTGTAACACGAACTGGGTTCAGAATGGAGGCAGCGCTCGCAAAGCTTCGATCAGCATGATTTCGTTGGGGGGAAGCAGCGAGGTGCAGACTCTCATTGTGACAGACCGAGGCGCAGCGATCCCTGCCGGCTCGCGTACAAACTCTCGTTTGGCGGCGCGACTTACAAGACAAACTGCATCGCGTTCAACGCCCTTGCGCCAGTTTTGCAAAATGAGCTGGTCGGGCTTTCTACCATCGACCCTGCGACCGACAGCGCGCAGGTATCGCGTGACGTAGACCCGATCACAGCTCCGAATGGGTATGTCTACAAAATCACATTCACAGGCGAGCTCGTCAGCGGAAACATCCCGAGCTTGCAGGTGATTTTGAACGATGCCGCGTGCCAGGCGCCACCACCAACCACGTCGGTGAGCGTGGTGATCGAGACGCAAGGCGAACAACCATCTGGGGACTTCGTTGTCACTCGCCTGTACGACGGAGAGCAGCCGGGGTCCCATCTTGCGTACAGTGTGGCGCAGCTATTCAGCGTCATGAGCGAGCAGTTTGGAGTGCAAACAGTGACTATCCTGAACCCAGCGAGCGACATCACGACTGGAACGTACAAGCTGACGCTCAGGGGAGTTGCCACAGCAGATATCGCGTGGAATGCAGATGAACCAACAGTGGAGGCTGCGTTGCTAAACACTGTCACGGGCGAACAAGGCGGAGATATCGTCGTAACGAGGCGAACCGACTCGGCGGCAGCGCCAAATGGATACGTGTACACTATTTACTTCAGTGGCGACTCGGTGAGCGGAAACCTCGCAGTTGTGACGGCGGCGAAGACGAACTTTGGATCAGGAGATGTCAAGATCGCGACAATTTCGAATGGTGTCGAGGGCGTCTCAACGTTCAAGGCAAAATCGATCCCACTGGCGCGTCTCGATTCCCCAAAGACCCCAGCACCTTTCCTGCCGAATGATGCGGTACTAAGTGTCTACAGAGTGAACGGCTTCTTCTGGACGATCAAGTTCAAGTCCACAGTGGGGAACACCCCAGCGCTCGGCACCCAGACGCCAGCGTTAACGGGGAAATTGGCGGTTGTCGACAATTTTGTCCAGGGCTCGGCATCGAACTCGTATGTGATGACGAACTTGCTTCCCGGGATTAACTACTACGTGCGCGTTGCTGCAGCGACTGACATCGGTCTCATTCCGTTCACGTCGACGTCTTCGATTGTCCCGAGTGGCGTCGCCTCCTCAGTTCAAAATATCGCAGCGGGCTACGCCTTGTACTCTCGCGAGATCCAAGAAGTGCGTCTCGCAGCGACGCACATCACGGAAATCCAAGCGGTCACGACGTCAGCGGCAACCATGGCAGAGGTTCAAACGCTTCAGACCTATGCCTCGTCAGATGTGTGCTTTGACGACAACTGTGTCCATGGTTCGTTCGCGCTCCGCGTGCCGACTATCCAGACAATCACAGTGTCGGCGCAGGCTCCGATCTCCGCGGGAAGCTTTTCGATCCAGTTTGTCAGGCAAGTATCAAATAACGCAGGCGGGTTTCAGCCAGTGGGAGCTGCCACGGACACAGAGCCGCTGCAAAAGATCCCCTGAAATGCTGCAGCGAACGTTGTGCAGACTGCGATGGAAGCGCTCGACGGGATCGCTCCTGGTGACATCATCGTGACGCGCGACGGCGACGAGTCGTCTTCGTTTGGCTACGGCTACGTGTACTCGATCGCCTTTGTGGGCAACAACGTCGCGGGGCAAACTCCAATGATTACGCTCAACCACAGAGCGGCAACTTGCGCGACGTGTGACGCTTTCGTCGTGGCTGGCGGACTCGCGTACACTTTAGGCGTCGACGTGAACTCTGTGCTCGCGATGGGGACCGACACAGCAGCGCAGCAAGTGATCGTGAGTGTTAAAAAGCCTCTCTTTGCCGGCTCGTACAGCCTCACGTTCAACCATTTGGGGGCCACAGCGAGCTCTGGGTGTATCGTGTTTGATGCGCCTGCGCGTGGAAGTGACGTGCGCGCCATGGAAAATGTGCTCGAGCAGATGTCGAACATCGACCAAGTGTACGTGACGCGCAAGATCGACCCAGTGCTCGCGGAGAATGGGTACATCTACCGGATCTTCTTTTACGGCAACGGAGTGTACGGCGACGTCAACCTTCTCCGTGTCATGATGTGCAAGCCACTCCAGACCCAGGAGAACAATGTTCTCACTGTGGATGGCGTGAATGGACACGTCACGACCTCGATGGTGGACCCCGGTGGGTTCAATGCTGGGAACACCTTTGTGAACGCTGCGACTGCGACTGCTGACAAGCTGAACCAGGATTTCGATCGATTGCCTGTGTTTGGCGATGTGGTCGCGTCGCAATCGCTCGCGGACGAGCAAGGCGGGTTCATCTGGACCGTCGCGTTCAAGGACTCCGAGGGCGACTTGCCGCAGTTTATCTGCGCGGTCGACACCACTTTCGCTGCAGCTGCTGGCTCTGGTTGCGCGACCTCGACACTGACAGATGGCAACGTTATCAGCGGGAGCTTCGTGATTGAATCGTCTGTGCCCATCAGTTTTAATGCCGACGCTGTGACTGTGAAAGCAGCACTCGAAGCGATGGCGTGGGTCGGTACCGTGCAAGTTGTTCAGTCCGCTCCAAGCGCGCAAATGGGGTACACCTGGACCATCACTTTCCTGGACTACTTTGGCGACGTGCCGACGCTGATGGTGACAAGCTCGCTCGTTGGCACTGGAGCGAACATCCAAGTGGTGGAAGTGCGAAAGGGCAACAGCGTCGCTGGGACGTTCACGCGTTCGTACATGGGCTCGATCACGGCGCCAATCCAGTGGAACGCGAAGGCCACAGCTGTGGACTCTGCTTCGGATGGCTCCTCGATGGAGGAGAAGCTCGAGGCCTTGGACATCATTGGACAGGTCACAGCGGAGCGCTCTACGATGGATCGCGAGAGGGGCATGTCGTGGCGCATTACATTCCTGGACAACACTTTGAATCCTGGCGACCTGCCGCTTCTGCAAGCTAACGCATCGGCATTGAAAGGCGTCGGCGTTGTTGCGCTCGTGCGTGAGGTGCACAAAGGCTCGAATGCAGTCGGCAACCAGCTTTGGCTGTCGTTTGATCCGCCGCAGAGCGACAATGGCAGCCTGATCACAAAGCGCCAGGTGCGATGGGATACCTCGGCGACTTTTACAGTAAGCCCCGCTGAATATTTCATAGCTGAGCCCGAGAAACTCTACCAGATCCAGCAGATTGTGACCGGCGCTCGCAGTCTCGCGTGGTCAAGTGTGAAGACGCAGTCAGTCTCTGAGGTCCAGTCGATCACGATCGCTGGAGCGAATGAAGACACGTTCACGCTCACATTCCGAGGAGCTACGTCTGCGGCGTTTATCGTCGGCACCAGCACGAGCACAGCGTTAGCGACTGCACTAAGTGCGCTCTCGACTGTTGGAACAGTGGTTGTCACTCCCACAGCGACGCTTCTGACACCAGGGAGTGTGTTCCAGGTCACATTCACCTCAGAGCTGGGCGATCTCCCGTTGTTGGTGTCCAGTCCAGCGGCAAAGGCAACAGTTGCTGAGGTCCTCAGAGGAGCCACGAATTTCCGGAAAGAAGCGGTCGTTTTCTCGTGCCTGGGGGCAACCGGCAATATCGTGACTTTTACCTACGGTGCAGCGTCCTTCACTGCCGCTTTTGACACCACACTCACAGATCTCGAAGCCTCTCTGCACACGCTTTTCAACGTCGAAGCGGAAAGCATCACTGTGTCCAGCACCCAAGCGGTGCTGTGTGTTGGAGCAGCGCCGAGCGATATTAGCATTGTGTTCGAGCGCGTCTACGGCGACATCAATCTGCAGATCACCGCTGTGGGTGCGACGATCACGAAGAACACCGCCGTGTCCATCAACGGTATCTACATGGATGTCACAACTGCGAAAATGAGCGGGACGTTCCAGGTTGGATACAAAAGCCAGTACACGCGCTCGCTGAACGCCGAGTCGAGCGCCGACGATGTGCGCTATGCGCTGGAAGATTTGCCGTCGATCCAGACTGTCGCTGTAATGAAAGAGCGCTCGTACCAAGCGTTGCCAGGCAAGGTGGATGTGGTGAACGGGGAGATCTCCGTCACGTGCTCGACTGGAGAAACCTGTGACTTTCGCGACGCTGGGTACGGACTCCCAGGCTACCAGATCCGAATTGGCGGCAACTGGTACACGATTCGAACAGACACATTCTCCAACGCGCTTGACGCGACACGGTTGTACCTTGGAGACCTAAATGGGCGAGAAACCGGGTATGTTGGCGACACGCAAACGGCAGCGACTGTTTACGAGTGGATGAAAGGCTACGTGTGGACAGTGAGCATGCTGAGTGTCGACTTGCCGCTGGATTATCTACGCGCCAAGATCCCGCGGTCGCTCCCCAGCGATTCGACTGTCGTGGTCAAAGGCAGTTCGTGCGACAAATGCTATTATATCCCCACGCAGACGACCAAGAAGCTCACAATGGGCCAAGAGTACTTCATTGAAGTGGTCGCGTTCAGTGCAAACGGCAAAGGGCTCTCCCCCGTTGGTCCGACTGTTCGTGCGACCCCGAGCCAAGTGCCGAATGCGCCATCGAATGTGGACCTCGTGATCGTGTCGGGACAAGAGATCGAGGTGTTCTTCTCGCCTCCAGCACTCGCGTCGACTAACGTCAACTCGAACTCCAACAACGACATTTCGTCATACATTGTGCAGTGGGACGTCCGCTCGGACTTCAAACACGGCTTGCCGCTCTGTACCTCCTGTGCGACGTCGCTCAAAGTGAACGTGCTCACAGTCACCAGCTCGCTCACGACGCTGCTCAAAATTGGCTCGTCGTTCACAATCGCGGACGAGAACTGCATACTTACGGTCGCTGCGATCACTGCGATCACTGCGACGCGTATCGACGTGCTCGGCGGTCATGGCTGCGACAATTTCAACGCGCGCGCCTACCCGATGTACTACTACATTTTCGAGCCAGCCGTGCTGTCGGGACTGCTGATCCAGGGCTCTCCGCCGTACCGGTACCTGATCTCGGGCCTCGCGCTTGGAACGAAGTACTACATCCGAGTCGCCGCCGTGAACTCGGTGCCCGTGCAGCAAATCGCGCTGGATGGGAACCCGCCAGATAACCGCAAGTGGAGCTTCCCGCTGTCAGCGACGACGAAGGACACTGTCCCTGATCCTCCGATCTCCGTGTATCTCTACCCGTTCTCCGGCACAACGCTCGAGGTTCAAATCCAACCACCTACCCGAGACGGTCAAGGTCAAGGCGGCGCAGCGATCACTTTCTACTGGGTGGACGTTGACACAGTCTCGACGTTTGACTCGCCCACGAAAGTACCTCCAGTGAACGTCGACGTGACAAGTGGCGACATCCCGCTGCTCTATCCGGGTGGTCCGCGCATCTACTACATCAAGAACCTGAACAATGGCGTGCGGTACTTTGTGCAAGTCAAGTCGAAGAACTCGATTGGCTACAGTCGCGCGACGATCGCTCCAAATCCGTTGGCGCCGACGCGGAACCCAGACGGACCAGTCAATGTGAAGGTCAGCACTGTCACAACTTCACCGGCTCCAATCGATTCTGCGACGGTGACGTGGCAGAAACCGGTGTTGAACGGTGGACTCCCACTGACAAGCTACGTGGTCGAATGGTGGGGGGTGGACCCTCGCTCTGAAGTTCAAGTGATCGAGATCAAGTGGACGACGCAGCCCACCTCCGGGGTGTTCACGCTCGCGTTTGGTGGTGGTCTAACGGGCGAAATGCCGCTCGACGTCTCTCCAGAGAACGTGCGAAGCGCGCTGATGAACATTTTCACCGGTGGCGTGCAGCAAATCTCCCATGTCGAAGTGTCGCGGTCGACGGTGAATATCGTCCAAGGGTACCAGTGGCGAGTGACGTTCCTGAAAAATGTTGGCGACTTGCCGATGATCCAGTTTGACTTTGGTACTGTGGTTGGCGGCGCGGGTCTCACTGGACGGGTCTTTGAAGCGACCCCGGGGGCGGACGTCCCGCAGCAAAACTTCCCGGGGAAGCGCGAGGTGCAGGTGTTGATGACCGACCACGCGACGATAACGGTCGGCGGCTTTTTTCGTCTCAGCTACAAAGGATCGTCGTGGTCGAACTACCTGCCAGCGAGCGTTTCTGCTGCGAATCTGGAGCTCGCGCTGGAATCGCTGTCGACGATTGGGAGAGTGACCGCGAGCCTCGTCGGTCCGTCCACGAAAGGGTTCATCTGGACGATCACATTCGACTCGAATGTCGGGAATGTACCTGCGCTGATCGTGGACTCGGCCAAGATCACGCCCGCGGGCGCTTTTGTCGGCGTGAAAGACGGTGACAATGCTGTCACCAAGAGAGGCGTGCTGTGTCTCCCGGGTGAAGATGTGTGTCCAGGCGCATGGGGCACGTTTACGACGGGGATCGCTGCGCTGGCGAACCAGGAGAGACTGTCTCGGGCTACCAGTTTTACGAAACGATCGACGCCAACACGCTGACGTACAAGATCGCTGGACTAGTTGCAGGGAAAACGTACTTTGTGAGCGTCACGGCGAAGAACGCGCTCGGTCTTGGAGCGCGCATGAAGTCTGCGCCAATGTCGATCGTGCCGCCTGTGCAGGTCCCGGGTTCACCGACAGCTGTGAGCGTCAACGTGCGGTACGGTTTCGCGACCCAGTTGTCGGCCACGTGGGACAAACCAGCAAGCGACGGCGGCGGCGAGATCCGCATGTACCGAGTGCAGTACGATCCGTCACCGCTGTTCACAAACCGAGGGCAGCAAGACTTCTGGTGCCCGACCGCGCCAACGCGCGCAGTGTGGAAAGTGCAGGCTTTCCGGAATGGCGGCACGGGCGATCCGAGCGGCGCGGGTTTCTTCAACTTGCTGCTCACGCGTGGCAACCAGGTGCTGAAAAGCGAGCCCATCCCGTGGGACGCCGTCGCGACCGCAGCCGAGGAAATCGGCGGCAATCCGGCATCCTCTGACATTTTCTGTACGCCCTGTCCCACATGTGTCGATACGTGCGACAGTAACCCGGTCTTCCCATTCAGCAGACGAGAGAAATCGGGTTCCTTGCAGTCAAAGCTGGACTATCTCAAGACGATCAACGGCGTGCAGATCGTGCGAACGGCTGCCGCTGCTGCTGACGGCGGCTACACGTGGACGATCACGTTCAACGACGTCGGCGACGACTTTTCGCTCGTGCCGTATAGTCCCAATGCGCTGACGTGCAGTGCTCCGACCACGTGCACGCTTGGCGACTATCGCGTGACGGCGACCAAGCTCACAGCGGGTGTGGACAACCCGGCGTGCATAGGCACACAGGTCATCCCGTCCATCGGTACGCTGAATAAAGGCCAGCTGTACTACGTTCGCGTGTTTGCGTACAACAAAGTTGGCTTCAGCTTGCCCGCTCTGGCACCGAACCCGCAGAAGCCAATGGTCGTGCCTGGACCACCCACGGGTGTCACTCTCCAAGCGATGAGCGTGTCCGACCTAAAAGTGCTCTTCAGTCCACCTGATGACGGCGGAGGCGACACTGTCACGGCGTACCAAGTCGAATGGTCGACAGACAACGCGTTCACAACTGTGCAGAGCGGCGTCGTGTCGCTCTTGGCAGGCGGCGCGCCGAACTACCGCGTGATCTCGTCGCTTGGGAAAGGCAAGTTCTACTTTGTGCGCGTGAAAGCGGCCAACTCTCAGGGCTACGGTCAGTACCAGATCTCGTCCCCTTCGTCTCTGAACCCGTACACGACACCCAGAGCGCCGCCCCAGGTGCTGCTCGGCGTGACCTCGTCGACGATGCTCACGGTGCAGTGGAACGTGCCAGACGACGACGGCGGCGGCGACACGATCACGGCGTACGTTGTGCAGTGGGATATCTCGGCGAGTTTCGACTCGCTCGGCGCTGAGGCGACGAAGATCAAGATCTCGGACACCACGCAGCGGTCGTACACGATCACGCTGCTCACCGCCGAGACAGTCTACTACGTCCGCGTCTTTGCTGTGAACGCTGGAGGGCTCGGGACGCCTCAGATGTCGACGCCGCCATCTCAGATTCCAGCAAACACTCGCCCCGGGAAACCGCGCACTCTACAGGCAGCGCCGACTGCGGCGGCCGGCACGCTGCTCGTGAACTGGCAGGTGCCGCGCATCCCGGCGCACTTGATCCCGTGCTCGGGCACGCTGCTCGTGCCGCTGAGCTGCCCGATCTACGTCAGTCTCGACGTGGTCTACTGCGGCTCGAGCTTCGAGAGCTACCTCGCGCAGTGGTCGGACAACAGCGACTTCACGGGCTTCAGCTTCATGAGCGTGGTCACCAACTCGGCGCTCCTGACGGGGCTCGACTCGGGCAAACTCTACTACGTGCGCGTGCTCACGGTCAACAGCGAGGGGCAGAACAGCGACTTCTGCGCGCGCGCGAACTCGGGAGGCTACCTCTGTCCAGACAACCTCGTGCTGCTCGACGGCACGATCGTCACCGGCAGCTTCGTCTCGGCCACGCCAGCGTAGGAAAGCCCGAAGCTTCAATTGTATGTGGAGCAAGCGCACATTGCATATCCCTTCCTTTGAAAATCATAAAATCATGATTTCCGACACAACGACCAACCAAAGTTGTATAAGCGATCGAAAAGGTGGAAGAGGAAGCAGAGAGCAGCGAGGATTTGCCGGATCTGAGTGCGCTCGTGCTAGAAGACAATGCTCCTGCGACCGGTTCACCAAACGATCCGATTGCTAGTGAGTCCTTTGAGCGCGCAGAAAC